>OAMR01000202.1:490003-503336 GCA_900205405.1 Echinochloa crus-galli | reverse complement strand
TAAGTCATTTATATTTATTTTACGTGATATGTTATTTACTACTGGTTTACTGTATGTATGAAAACTGATCCTGACATACATACAATATACACTTGGTTTGTTTGCTAAAACTGGGTGTGACAGACTAAATATAGAAAAAATATAAAAAAATGGTGTAGACAGTGGAATTCAAACGCACAATATCTTATCTTGCCTGACATGTTTTCCACTAACCACTATACCTCTGCAACACATGTGACTTTTGGTGAGATATAATCCTTATCCGGGTTGGTAGCTTCAACCTAGACTAAAGACCCTTTTAATCCGGGTTGGTGGCTTCGAGACTTTCGAAATTGTAGAGACAAATGCAACATTAGTTCAGGACCCAAATCTATTGGGGACAAATATAAGAGATGAAATGTCTTTCCTCTACTTGTGTACGTATGCGTTGAATCGTATGTTCTCTGTTGTGGGTAGGAGAGGGTTACTCAATTGGGATCACGAGGCATTGGGAATCAATCTTCCTCAGACCTCGTCCTTGAAGGATTGAAAGGCTTCAGTTTGTGCAAGGATAACAAGAGACATTTGCATTAATTCGTATAAATGTTATTTAAATTTTTTCAATTAAACTATAATTAAGGTTTATATTGCAGATTTCATATTAGTGCTAATTTGATTAGTTACTTATTCAATCTATTTTATAAATAAAAGGTAATTAAGTTATATCTTGATTTTCACAAATGAATTCTAATTTGATTAATGTTTATTTAAAACTATCTTTTCCAATTAAAAGCTAATTAGAGTTAAACTTCGAGTTTTCATAAATAATCATCAATATCAAATAATATTAACTTAAATCTGTTTTAATTATAACAATGATTAGTCCAACACGTTTCATAAAATTATTTGATTAGATGCTCAGTTCCAACAAGTTATTGTTTAATTTGGTACAATTTATACATAAATAATTATAAATAAAATGTGATTAAGTTTTACCTCGGTTTTACAAATCCAAATTGTTTGAAATAACTTTTACATATGATTTTTTAATTAAAATCTATCAAGCTTACATTTGTGTTGTTTTATAAGCCAATTTGTTCCGATAGTTGTATCTTTTCAACCATAGCTTCATTTTCGATGATTACTGTGTTTACGTGACCAAAGCATCGAGCCATATCCTTTATTTTCTTTTGATTGGTGTATTGTTCTTAGTTGTACTTGTTTGTTTGCTAGTATAGTTGTGTTCTTGTATGATTGTGTTTGATGATTGCTACAAGAAGAAGGAACGCGGTTCGAGAGCTATGAAGATTAAATAAGTGTCCCTAACCATCCTTCTACCTATTCTTTAATTACTGTATCATGATGATTTTAATTGGAACATGGAGTGGCCACCCAGAAAAACAGAACAACCATAAGATCAATGGGCTCTGATCATTGCTAAATAATTATATACTCTGGTTTGTGCATGTCTTACGGAAAGGGAAAGAGGGGGAGACTTCGATGAGGTATAACCTGGTCCTCTTGAGCTGTGGGCTTAGCTAAGAGACAGACGTCATTAGGATGGGTTATACATTGCTTGGATATAATGAAACCTTGGCGGACTGCACTTATTATGAAATCTTTGTAAAGGCCTTGTAGTATCCCTATGCAGTCACGTCTTGGTAGTGTGATGCGTGCCAGATTCGCACAATATGGTTGGGTTTAAAGTTCTTCTGAACTTTTACGCAACTTGGCCGTGTTTGCCTCCTGGCAATATTTTGCCAAAGGGAATCTTGCATGCACGAAGTATTAAATGAAGTATATTTGCAAAACCTTTTCAGGGATGAGCGTAACTTTGTGCAACGAATCTAATGAGCCTAATTAATCCATGTTTTTCTATAGTAATGCTACAGTAAATATCCTCTAATCGTGCGGTCAAAGGTTTCATTAGATAGGTCTCGCAAAATAGTCCAATGTTGTGAGGGTAGTTTTGTAAACTGAATTTATTTAATACCCTTCATTATTGGTGAAAGTGTACAGCCTCTGTAGAGTGTAAAACTGATATTATCAGCTGTGCTTACGGTCAAGAACGGCCTGGATCCTCGCATGATTATTTAACTTAAAGTTGATAATTAATTTGATTTCTTGTGGCCTTGCTCAGTACCATCCATATGTGTATTCAACCTTGCTAGTTGTTGCTCAGAAGGTGTGTGAAGCTGATGAAGATGGTGTTGTGTTCTAGGCGTACGCAACCCCAGTCGATTGCTTGTGAAGTTTGGAGCCATCGTTTACAGGACACGCTGTTACACTGATAGACTCGTAAGTCATTTATATTTATTTTACGTGATATGTTATTTACTACTGGTTTACTGTATGTATGAAAACTGATCCTGACATACATACAATATACACTTGGTTTGTTTGCTAAAACTGGGTGTGACAGACTAAATATAGAAAAAATATAAAAAAATGGTGTAGACAGTGGAATTCAAACGCACAATATCTTATCTTGCCTGACATGTTTTCCACTAACCACTATACCTCTGCAACACATGTGACTTTTGGTGAGATATAATCCTTATCCGGGTTGGTAGCTTCAACCTAGACTAAAGACCCTTTTAATCCGGGTTGGTGGCTTCGAGACTTTCGAAATTGTAGAGACAAATGCAACATTAGTTCAGGACCCAAATCTATTGGGGACAAATATAAGAGATGAAATGTCTTTCCTCTACTTGTGTACGTATGCGTTGAATCGTATGTTCTCTGTTGTGGGTAGGAGAGGGTTACTCAATTGGGATCACGAGGCATTGGGAATCAATCTTCCTCAGACCTCGTCCTTGAAGGATTGAAAGGCTTCAGTTTGTGCAAGGATAACAAGAGACATCGTCTTTCTCCACCCAACCACATCAATTCTGGTAGCATTCGCTACATGATGACCGGTTTACAGCTGCGTATTAATTGGAAGAAGTACTGGCCCTGGAGGATGAGGCGTTGGGAAGCAAGGTGCAGAATCTCAATCCATATGTGTGGAACAATATGAAACAATGATCTTTGGCATCCAGTTTGCCTACAACATTGTACCAATCAATCCAGATGCTCATCTAGCTCGATGCCTCGATGATGCATAGGATTCAATTAGCGTATAGATTGTTTTCCAGCTATCGCGTGCATGATGTACAGTATTATTTTTCTCTCTTCAGTTTCACCGTGAGGCAATAATAAATTAAATTGATATATCCCTTCATTAGCTATGTTTGTGCTGTATGCGCATGATATTAGATTTGTGCATTACAGTACGCTTTTCACTATCTCCACGTTAGAGAAAGGAAGTGGGTGCATGCATTCACATTAAAAAAATCCATTTCTAATGCATTAGTTGTTGACTATTTATTTCTGGAGAAGAGGCATTTTAATTTGGACCATTTGTTGATTAAATGAGTGGTTATAACTCAAAATGTAGCTACATTTGGTACCAATTTGGATCCTAGACATATCGATATTGTGGACAGATGGAGTAATCGGTTACTTCATATCTATTATTATCACTAGCCCATCAACCCGTGCATCCACACGGGCTAGCAATTTACGATTTTATTATTTAGAATATGATTTAATCATTTTTTATTTTACTTATGTGCTTATATGTTAATATATTTGCACAATGGAAGATACATATGCATCGTTGAATAGAATAGGAAAGGATCATCTATTTTCACTAAAAGGTAGAAATAATATTTACGAATGTATGTTGGAATTAGCTGTGTATGATTATTTTTTCTGGAATCTGTTACAGCCGGCGATTAATAAAGGATGATTTACAACTCTCAATCAGCGTTTTTAGATGACAACACGACTCATCATATCATTTTCCCTCCAGTCCATCTGAGAAATAAACATGGATCACTTGAGCCACTAAAAGATATACGTACGTATAGATGGCTATATTTTTTCCCAACCTTTTGTTTGCATTAAAGCTTACTGTGTGCATAAATGAAGATCTTGTATGTTTTAAATGGAGAAGATGAAATAACCAAATAGACAACTCAATTACTATTTTAGGGTTGAGTCTTATTTTTGTGCAAAATTGCAACAGTACATTGTATCTAAACATCATATATATGAATGCAAACAAATAACTTAATTAGAATACCACATCAGCATGCATGCATGACGTGCTAACACTAAATGGCACAATGTTATATTTTTGTTTGATAAAATTAATACTACCCGTGCCAGGTCACTGTTTTCAATACCATTTTACTCGATAAAGGATTAACAGAATGCATATTACTAACCTCTACTATACTCTTGCACATATATTACTTGGCTATCATAATATACCACTTCATTATTACTACTTTCCTTGATTGAACGAACAGAACTAATGTGTGGTTTACCTTCATCGATCACCTGGATGCATCATGTGTCACCGTGGACAACCTATGCTCTCTCTCATCCACCGAATCCTCTGAATGCCGTGCCTCAACGACCTGACCTCCCGTGATGCCGTGGGCGGAGGACTGATTATCATTGAGGTGTGGTGCAGTTTGATTGAAGAAGCCAGTTACTAAAGTATATCACTTGTGCTAATGCCTAAAAGGCATAAACTCTCTTTCGCAAAAAAAAGGCATAAACTCTTTATAAAATACTTCAGCCCAAATCTCAGCATGTACTCCTACAAAAATTTGAGGTATGGAGGCAGCCATACCTTGCCCTATCGGGCCCTCCGCCACTGGCCAGCATCATACACTTGTATTCCCGGGAATACCCAACAATTTTACCAAAAAATCAGGTATAGGTTAAGTCTTTGCACATGTATAAGTTATTTTGGACCAAAATGTCTGGTTGAGTCGATCAGTATGGTTGAGATAAGAGGCCTCTTGCACGGTGATGCAGTATGGCTGAGTCAAGAGGGCTCTTGCTAGCTGCAAGCAGCTGCTAAGTACATATGGGTAGCATATATACCCGCGGCTCGATGGTGAAGAGTACTGAAGTGTACTGAATTACTCATGCATGTCATCTGGCGGCGTTGTTCTCGTTGATGAAGGCCATGAAGAGAGCTTGTCGCATTTGGGCTCCCTGTGCTCGGTGCTCCATCTACACTTACAGCGACGAAGACTGCATGTTTACTAGTTTAGCCACGGTTCCCGTCCAGCATCATCATACCTCGTCGTTAATGAGATCTGGTGTATAAGCTACACGCCTCCTTGGGGAAATTTGATTGACTATTCCGGCATGTGAACATATGGATGAAATTTGCACGCTAGAACAAATGAATTAGGCAACAAACCATGCTATTAATTGGTGGGCTGGTGGCAGGGGGCTGTGCCAAAATCAGGTTGTGAGTATCGAAGGTTGAGGGCTAGGGTTACCATGCAAGAGAGATGACGCAAAGACACCCTGAGGCGTGGAAACCCCCTCCACCCTCTCATCGGAACACCTATCATGATAGATACGGGAGACGTGAGTCGTTCTTTTTTTATTTCTCTCAACATGCAAGCTGTCTACGTCACCATCCACTACAATTATGAATTTATGTCTTCTGTTGATTTTCTGCGGCTATGCATTGTGTTAGTCTTTGCGAGTATCATGCTACAAATTTCTAGGTAGTTCTCTCTCAATAAAATGAATGTGTTTTCCTCTATACTGTTATTTACAAAAAATATTGCAATGCAATTATTTTAGTGTTTCTACTTTCAAATTGCATCTTCAAATTTTGTATAAATTCCTGCAGCATCGCGTGGGGTACCACCTAGTTTAGATATAGTTTTAGGGGGTTACATAGAGCTAAATTTTTAGTGGCAAAGGTGGGTAATTTAGTTGGAAATTAGATCTAATGGCTATAATAGTTAGGATGTTTCTGATTTTTGTGGATTTTTTAGAATTTATCTTTTTTTCTAGCGCATCACGTGGGAATTAACGTGGAGGCTTCAAAAATAGCCTCCAATCAGTAATAGTAAGATAAGATTGGTTTTGAGCCAACAACCGAGAAAAAAAGATTTTGACGTACCTCCGATCCGCATCCAGATGTAGTGCATCCCACGTCCTTGAAGTAACATCGAAGATTCTTATTAGTTGGTGCCAAGATCCGTGATTAACATGGATATAACGGACGTAATTCTAGTAGCAATAGATCCACAAAGCATGAAAAATTATCAGAGAGCAAGATTGGAAACGGTCATGAATCAATATTAGAGTTTTACCATCCATCATTTTTGGAATCTACACACGGCAACCAGCGGCTGGCAAAGCCAAGATTTCCGTGGGTCGGCACACCGCAAAGCCTTTGCCGTGTGCCGTGGCCTGGCACACTGCAAAGCTTATATCAATATTAAAAAAAAACACGCCAAACCTGGCACGTGGGCCAAGCTTATTACAGTACATTAGCAATTAGAAAAGTTATTCATTGTACATTTTTATCACAGTAAGTAGCAATATATTTGTTTACTTGCCCCATGTATTACAGCAGCTAGGATTTCTAACTTGTGCCACCACCTTTTGTCGGCACTCTAGCATGAAGCACGTCATCCTGCAAAATCAGTCCTTGTCAAGTACTTTACGAGGGAAAAAGTGCAAAACCTTGATACATACTCCGTATTATCAACCAGGTACAGTAGCAAAAATATATGATGGAAAATTCACATAAAAGGAAGTTAAAATAAAAGATAAGTTTTAGTTTCTATACATCTTGAGGATGACATGACCAAAACAAGATGATTCCTTGGTGTCTACTATAGAGACTACTTCTCAATATGCACCAATATAATGATTCACACAAATAAACGCAATTCAATAATTTTCTTTGCTTAGGAGGGGGCATCGTTGCAAAAACTGAAACATGGTCTGGGTAATGTAACCATGCTTATGTTTTGGAAGCTGTGAAATGAACCAAAAGTATTTTTAGGAAAGAAAGCTGAAAAAGTTTCTGGTAGGATGTAACCATGCTTAGTTTTAATCTTCTTTTATAGAATGTAAACTGAAGAGTCATACTCTAAATTGGAAAACAAAGGACACAAATTATTTATAACTGAACTAAAACGAACATGGCAAGGTAATTGTTATATCTCTATATAGCTGAAAGCTGAAGCCTTTAGATCAATTGCACACCGTATTGTCCATCAGAATATAAGGCTAATCAAGCACTATCATCAGTTGCACAAATCTGGCAGGAAAGAGTACCTAATGCTAAAGAAAACTAACCAAAGGCTGGCCTGATTCTCTAACAGTTGATAAATCAAGACAATGACTTCCTAGGAAATTCTCCAATCTCATCTCTAAGAAGGCTATACTCAGAGCAACCTGATCAATTCAACTAATCAAGAAGAAACATTAAACTGAACAGTTGGAAATATTTACTCCTAGTTGATATAAACCTTCATTCATCACAATGTCGTAAACCAATAACTAATCACCTGGTTAATGAGGGCAGCGGGGTGCGAGAGGAGCTCAATGTTGTCGCCGTCTAGGACGAGCTCATCCTTGACCTTCTGGGATCGCAGGAGATGGTCACATCCGCAACCATATGTCCAACTTCCTGACCTGGGTGGAGATCACACCACAAACCAACCAGCCAACCAACAAGTAAGAACAACACATGGCAACCCTAGATCTTCTCTACCGCAGGAATGAAAAAGGAAGAAGATCACATAGCTTGCGGCCGCCCTCCTGCAGCTGGAAGTCGAGGTTGACGTGCTTCAAGTGGCGGGTCCGCTTCCCGCGGGGGCCTTCCCTCGTCTTCATCTTGGCCAGTGGGGTGCTCCTCCTGCTCCTTCCTCCTCGTCGGCGGCGGCCGGGGCCGGGCAACGGGGTGGCGCCGGTGCCTGGGCGGAGCCGGGGGGAAGGGGGCCGGGGCCGGGGCGGCATAGGCGAGGGCGGGGCCGGGCACCGGGGCGGCCGGGGCCGGGGGACGTCTATGGTTCAAAATCTGAACGGTTCCTTCTCTCAAGTCTATGGTTCTTCTCCGGATATGCTTCGATTTCCAAGGAGCTTATATGATAACTTATGCGAACACTTCTCAATTTTTTACCACAGCATGTATGCATGAAACCATGATATCACGATAAATCTCATGATTTTTAGAATTCATTTGCTTTTTATAGAATTTCAAAACAATTCGTCCAGACATTCGTGACCATGGTACGTGAACAAGATGTTCAAAATTTCCTTTATTTTCCTACATATGGCTTCACATTTGAATAAATAACGTGAATATCATTTTTGGATTCAATTTATTTCATTATTTGAAACACCCGCGGTTCAATTTTGACTTATTTCCAGTAAATCCTTTGAATGAAATAAAATAACTAAATATAGAAAAATAAAACAAAAATATAACAAAACATAGTATAGAGTTAAACATACCATAGGTATGTAAATAAAAATTTGGGAAGAAAAAAACATTATTTTTTATATTTTTGCCGAGTGCTAAAATAAAACACTCGACAAACACAAAAAAACATACGGTAAAAACGAGGCTTTGTCGTGTGTCAAGTCTTTATCGTGTGGCTTTGGTCGAAGCACATGGCAAAGATTTGGCTTTGCCATGTGCCTCCTCTTTGCCGTGTGCTTGTGGCCAAGGCACACGACAAAGGCTTAGTTTGCCGTGTGCCAGAGGTTTATCCTATGTTTTTCTTTTGCCATGCGGCAAACCTAGTCTTTGCCGTGTGCCCGGAATAAAGTACACGGCAAAGCTTGTGGCACACGGCAAACAGCCGGTTTCCGGTAGTGCTAAGACAAACTATCAGATTTGCTCGAAGGTAGAGAGGATCCAATCTGCTTATACAATACCAAAAGAAGAACCCACGCGCTTGACACTTCTTTCTTGTAGCACCGTTTATCAGGACTCCCTTAATTTTGGTGGAGTTAAATCACTTGAGGTTCCAAGCTGTCATTCGAATCGTTCCTTGAATAATGTGGTTGCTCGGTAAACATGATTATTTTTTTTTGGAAAAGGGAAGCTTTATTGATCTTAGATAATTACATTGAGATGATACAATTATATAAGATCCAACCCGGCCTCTGCATAACTAAGATGCACACAGCCAATGAAAAAAAAACAAAAAATGAGAGTACCATGACCTAGCAAACTACCACAAGCGTCTTTATCTTCATCCGCAACACAAACCAAAGCAACTCTTGGACTATGGAGTAGGCTCCCTATACAACGCCTCCAACGAGGAAACGACACGCGCACATGCCGACATTGTAATGACCCAACCAATTAAGGCCAGATCAAATGTTTTCATGAGGGAGTAATTCATCGTAATCCAAACAATGCCTTCAACAAGGTCACTGCCAGGTTCAACCAATTAAGGTCAGACCTTGGAATTTCTTCCCGGATCCGATGAATTAGTAGCAAATATCACCACGACCAAGTCACACCGTGTTACTTCCCCCTTCTTACCCGGCCAATACTTTCATATAGACCAGCCCTGACCCACTTTAAACGGCCACGAACTCGAAATCCGGCAGATCATCTGAATTCGGAACCCGGGATACCATGCTGCAAAGTATCCGCTGGATACCCGTGCATAATCCTTCAGGAATAAATTACAGATGAAATCCGTCTTCGAGTAAGAGAATCCGCAAACGAAACCAAGGTGACTCATGTCTCTTGGTCTTTATGAAAAGAAATGGCGAAATTGAAGATGTCATCACCATATGTAGCTGCAAAGTCCGGCACTAGTCCTTCCATCATGAAGCTGGGGGCCTGACCGCCGAAACGCCGAGTTCCCCCTCCTCCATCCATTGCCGGCGACTAGCACAAGTGTCGGTGACGTCTGGCCGGCCAAGCCGCTCGCCGTCGCATCAGCCGGGGGACGGCAGATCCGGTTGAAGCAGCCACCAGCCGCCTGTGCAGACCCGCGCCGGCCGCAGAAGCCGCCGCCCGCGGAGACCCGCGCCGGCTGCGGCCGCCGCAGTCCGCGCCATCCGTCCCGCGCGTCATGGCCGCCGCAGCACGTGCCGACCACCGCCGGCCGCCACCACCAGACCCCTGAGTGCGAAGCCACGCACACATCCTCCGCCTGCCGGCCACCGGCGAGCCGCCCGTCCGCCGTGCCGCCGCCGCCGGTCGCCTGTCTAGGGTTTCGCCTTGGATCTGCCCGCGCCGCCGGAGGGCCGCCCCGCCGCCGCCATCACCGGGTCCACCGGGCTTCCGGTGCGACCCTCCGGCGGCGGCGAGGGGGAGAGGAAGGGGAGGGAGGAGGGTGGAGGCGGCGGCGGTGGTTGCCCCCCGAGCCGCCAGGGAAGGCGACGCCACACGCTTGAACTGTACAACAGACCTAGCAGGGAGACGGAGCAATTAACTGGTAAACATGATTATTGCGCAGAAAAAATAGATGGAATAAATCCCTGGATGATGATGATCGAGGAATGATAATGTAACAAATAATTTTGTTGTTATTCTTCTGCCTGACGACTTTTTAGCACTGACTGTTCCAAACAGAGAACAAAGTATGCATCAAGAGATCGAGCTCAGTGCAATTGCGAGATTTGCGAGCTTGGCGAGGTTGTCATCCTCCCGGGTCACCGGCGACGCCACGTTCCGCTGCTCGAACGTGCGCTCGCACTCTGCCGGCGCCTGCACCGTCCGTCGCAGGCACAGCTTCGCGTCGCCATACCTCGCGTCCTTCACGGCAGCGCGGCACTCCGGCTGGTATTGCCGCACCACGGCGTCGTACAGAGCCCGGCACGACCGGAGGCCCTCGTCCAGCGCGCCACCACCGCCGCCGCCATTGGCGAGCTCGGCGTCGATCTTTGCCTCGGTGGCGGTGGCGTTGGCCGTGGCGAGGTCGACGGTGAAGAGGGCCAGGTCGGCGATGTCTGCCGCGCCAACGCTGTGGTCGGTAAGGGTAGACAAGCAGAAGTCTTCGGTGAAAGAGCCGCCGCTGATGGCGTAGGCGCGATTGCACGCTGAGGGCACCACGCTGGGGGGCTCACCGGCGACCTCCGACACAGCGAAGATGACGACGGACAGGAGCGCGAGCAGCGAATTGATCCTACTACGAATAATGGTGAAAGAGGAGGCCATGGAGGTCGTGGTCGCCATTTACCCGAGCTAAACTAGAACGGATCACTCTCTCTGCGCGCTTGGATAACACAGATTAGAACACACAGGCTTGCCGTAACCTTATAACACGTATAGCTCGTCGATCTTTTAATTATAGTGCTCCATCTTTGTATGGTATGTTCGATTCCTCATGATCAGAGATGGCAAAGTTGTGTATGGGAATGTATCATTACAGGTTTGTGTCTTTTCCTTTTTGACGTCTACATAATTGTGCAGTTTAGGTAATATTTGGGTGTTTAAAACTTTCCATACTTAGATATGCCTAATGAACGCACGCCAAATTTGATTTGCTAGAATGAAACACCAAGATCTAGACAAACTGAATCATGCAGGACATGAAAGACAATATTAAAATACTAGAACAAAAACTAGACGCATATAATTCGTTATTGTCTTGGATATCTTCAATAAGGGAAATTTTATTAATCTTAGACAGATACATCAAGATGACACAAATGTGCTAAGACTATTCCCAGCCTCTGCATAGGTAGGATGCACACAGCCAAAAAAAATAGATATGACAACATATATCCAGACACAAAAAACAACACACCGACTTAATCTTCTATTACTTACACCATCCTATCAAACACCTGGGCTACGAAAAAGGCTCTCTAAAAAGCAACATCTTCAACAAGAAAATAACACGCACATGTACCATCGTTGCCATGGTCCAACCAGTCAAGACCAGACCATCGGTTTTCACCTTAGAGAACGATTCTTGGAGCTCCAAACAATGACTTCAACAAGATCATTGCTAGATACAACCAATTAAGGTCAGAACTAGAGATTTCTCTCCGGAGCCAAGGAATCAATACCCAAAGCGTGGTTCCACGGTGTTACCTCCTCCTCCTTTCTGAGCTAATACTACCATATTACCCAACATTAGCCAACTACGATTGGCCGCAATGTCTCATCATCCCACGAAGACTATGCTACGAAGTGACCAATAGGCACACGCACAAAAGTCCGTAGGATCCGATTCGGAGTACGGGATGCCGTAAGTTGACGCCAAGGTAACTGATATCTGGAATCGTATGCAAAGTACTAACTATTTTTGAAGAAGATGTCGTCAGCAATAATTTACCAATATCCAATATTGCTGCCAAATCCAAAAATTAGATCTAGTCGATGTAGTGGCCAAACTGCCGACAAAGATCCTTCATGCACCGCCTGCTCGGCTGCTACCGCCACCGCCGGAGTCCGCACCGTCTCACGAGCCATCGACCGAGATCGGTCGTCTTCACGCGGACGGTGTCGTCGCCGGTGAGAGCATGCTGCCCGGTCAGTCACCCCGCCGTCATCCTCCTTGCGGTTGTTGGGCTTCCAGCGTTTCACTCGGACGGCGGCCAGGGAGGAGGCGGGGAGAGGACGATGACTGGCGGCGCGACGAGGGAAGCCGCCCGTGTCGCCTCGCTGCAGGGGGGCGACACGGGGGCGATCCAATTTTTACGGTCTTCCTTGTACCCTGATATTCGAATGCTTCTTTGTATTTGTATTGCACACATTTCTCTTAAATATATTTTCGTTGGTGTTCCTAGCGCTTGCACACGCATTCACCCTGACATGTGTGTCTGTACTGATGTTGATTTTTACAGGCTCAACATAATACAACCAAACTATATAGTTAACCCCACACAAGCGCAAACTATATAACACTACCAGAATGATCGACATCTGCACCGGGTGGGAAAGCCCTTTAGCACCGGGTTTCCCACCCGGTGCAACTAATCCGAGGCTAAAGGGGTACCCCTTTAGCACCGGGTCGAATAACCGGTGCTAAAGGGCCTGCCTTTAGCACCGGTTGCTGCCTGAAACCGGTGCTAAAGACCCCGGATTTCTTTTTTTTTTTGCTTTTTTCAGTAGCCATGCGTGCACGTCTATATACGTATATATTCTAATACGTGTATTCTAATGCGTATTCGGCCGACTCTATATTCATACTAGCTGACATTGTTTAGCATGTCATGGTGAGATGCTCACGTACGTCGCCAATGCTGCATGCAATTTGACCAAGGTCTGACACGATTCCTTGGCGCCATTTCTTTACGCAAACTTCGAGCAGATTGTGAGAGAAAGAGTCCAAACACAATAATTACCGAGAGCTTTGCATGCACGAGAGGGAGAGGATATGAGCTAGCTAGGGAGGTGGTGTGTTCTTGTTGGAAGACAGACGGTGCCGATCAAGAGACCCTAGCTAACCTAACCCGGCCTATAAATCGAACAGGGCGATCCAGACATATAGATCGATCGAGGAAGGCTCGACGTGAATGTTTGTTTGGGAGACATTCACGTGGGCACTAC
>OAMR01000202.1:427439-482852 GCA_900205405.1 Echinochloa crus-galli | reverse complement strand
GTACAAACTTACTTTTCATTAGTAAAACAAATTCAAATTAAAAAGTTATAAACTACAAAGTTGTATGACTTCTGAAGATCTACAACTTTCATGTTGACCGTTTTTTCATCCGATATAGTGACAGTAACATTGTTCACAAATCTTATAGGTCTCTGTTATAGTTTTAGAAAACTATATGAGATAGATAGATGGATTTTATGAACAATATTTTGTCAAATGAAAAAATGACCAAAATAAAAGTTCTACATATTGATAAGGCATATAACTATGTAGTTCAACACTTTTTTGTTTTGAATTGATTTACTACTTCAAAATGTGGTTTTAGCGTGTACCATACACATCATCACAAAGGGTTTGAAAAACCGTTTGTGATGGGGGTCATCACAAAGGGTTTGTATTATGAACCATTTGTGATGACCCCCATCACAAACGGTTCTTGTTACGAACCGTTTGTGATGTCGTAAAGTCACAAATGGTTTTAACAAAACCGTTTGTGATTCCCCACATCACAAACGGTTTTGTTAAAACCACAAAACCGTTTGTGATGAGGGGTATCGTTTGTGGTTGGCCGTTTGTGTTGTTGATTTCTGTAGTAGTATCTTGCTGCGAAGAAGAGATCCAATGTAGGCCGTGCAAATGAACTCCCTTGGAAATCAGGCAGCCCGCAAGGATGCATCGGCGGCAGTGGCCTTGCCATGACACCCACACTTGCCACCCATCCGAACTCCTCCTTTAGTGATAGATCAAACCGGAAGAACAACGGATCCGAGGCGGCCGCCGGCTGCGCGGCCACAGATCTCACCAGCGCGAGGGGAAATGAGGGACGCTGAAAGGAAGCCCTACCGTCACATTCCTTGTAGTAGGACGGGCTTCCGTGGAGCTGCTCTGGCGGTGGCGGTGGCGAGAGAAAGGAGCAGAGGGAGAGGGTGGCGGCGCGGGTGGCGTCATCCATCCACGCAAGGGCCTCCCGAGGCCGTTTTTTTTCCGGAGAGGCCCTACTGATCGAATATGGTGACGGAATAAATCCTGGATGATGATGGTCGAGGAATGATAAATCCTCTGGTGGCTTATCCTCGGATCACCTCGTACATGGAAAGCATGTCTCCCTGCATGTAGAGCACCACTAACGGCACACCCGCTAATGACTTTTCTAGCACTGCTCTGATTAAGTCTATCGGCCAACAATATTATGTCTAACAATTGCTCTGTAGACATGATTGCGCAGAAAATACGATGGAATAAATCCTTGGATGATGATGATCGAGGAATGGTATTGTAACAAATAATTTTTTTTGTTATTCTTGTCCTGTCGACGACTTTTTAGGACTGTTCCAACCAAAGAAATAATGTATGCATCAAGAGATTTTGGCCAGTGCAATTGCGAGGTTTGCGAGCTTGGCGAGGTTATCGTCCTCCCGGGTCACCGGCGACGCCACGGTCCGCTGCTCGAACGCCCGCTCGCACTCCGCCGGCGCCTCCGCCGTCCTGCGCAGGCACTGCTTCGCGTCGCCGTACCTGGCGTCCTTCACGGCGGCGCGGCACTCCGGCTGGTACTGGCGCACCACGGCGTCGTACAGCGCACGGCACGACCGGAGGCCCTCTGCCAGCGCGCCGCCGCCGCCGCCGCCATTGGCGAGCTCGGCGTCGATCTTTGCCTCGGTGGCGGTGGCGTTGGCTGTGGCGAGGTTGACGGCGAAGAGGGCCAGGTCGGCGTTGTCCGCAGCGCCGACGCTGTGGCCGGTGAGGGCGGACAGGCAGAAGTTTTCGGTGAAGGAGCCGCCGCCAACAGTGTAGGCGCGCTTGCACGCCGAGCGCACAACGCTGGGGGGCTCGCCGGCGACCTTGGACACGGCGAAGATGACGACGGACAGGAGCGCGAGGAGCGGAGTGATGCTACTACGAATAATGGTGTAAGAGGAAGCCATGGAGGTCGTGGTCGCCATTTTCCCTAGCCAGACTATAACGGGTCACTATCTGCCCGCTTGGAGAACACAAATTAGAATACACAGGCTTGACGTATATATATAGCTCTTCGTTTATAGTACGTGCTCCATCTTTTGATGGTATGTTCCATATATTCGTCACGATCAGATATGATGGAAAATTTTTGTATGGGAATGTATCATTACATGTTTATGTCTTTTCCTTTTTGACGTCTACATAATTGTGCAGTTTAGTTAATATTTGGGTGTTTAAAACTTTCCATACTTAGATACGCCAAATCCTGCAGGACATGAAGGAGAATATTAAAACACTAGAACAAAAACTAGACGCATCTAATTCGTTATTTCGTTACTGTCTTGGATATGTGTACCCTGACATTCGAATGCTTCTTTGTATTTGAATTGCACACATTTCTCTTCAATATATTTTCGTTGGTGTTCCTAGCGCTTGCACACGCATTCACCCTGACATGCGTGTCTGTAGTGATGTTGAATTTTACAGGCTCAACAATAATACAACCAAAATAGTTAACCTGACACAAGCGCAAACTATATAATAATGCCTACTAGCAGTTAAGTGCCATGCTATTAGGTAAGATATAGCAAGACTATGAAAAGTCAAGCATTAAGCGACTAATAAGCCTCCCAACATTGCTAGTCTCGTCTACATATAATCAGTTCATGCGTGTCCGAGAAAACAATTCCAGCATTACTGGGTTGCAGCGTTACAGGTCGTCCTTCTAAATCTGAGTCCTGCCCATGACTTTATATCCACATATCAGTCACAAATGATGTCCTTATTCTTAGAGTTGAGTTCCCATATGCATGGTGGATAGATATAAGTTCGATAATAAACAGTCAGAACCAGAATTTCTAGATGTCAAATCGAGACATAGTAGGAATCGTAGATAGCTAGTGTCGTCCGCACTCGCGCTAGGCAAAAACAAACAAATGTAGGCTTGGAAGCTATCAGGAATCAATGTTAGTAAGTTACCACACCATTTCTATGTGACCCGAGTACAACCATGGCAACTCTGCCGATCGGAAGTGAGACCATGCTGAGTTTCAGGGTGAAAGCGTCATTGCCGCCATTGGGCTGTATTCTGTAGGGCTACTACTTTTATCTACTTAATGCTAATCAGCCAAGTGGAACAGATTGTTGGACCTTCTGTAATCGTGTCAGTCGATTTTAGGTGCATTAGGTAGTTCATGTTTGAGTTTGAACATCTTTTGTAATCGCGTAGAATCAAGGCGGGATGGAGACTGCACGTCTGCGTCTTGACCGCGTTCGTGTGGGGCTGGGTCTCCGCCACGACTGGATCGCCGTGCATGTCGCACGGGCGCCGGGAATAACGGCGCACCGTGCAGCGTCTGAGTTGTGGCGGGGTTTGCGGATCACAGCCCGGTTAAGATCGAATCAATGCATCATGGAAAAGCTGCGCCAGTTGCAGTGAACAACTCGTCTCTCGCTCGTTCTCGTGCTCTACAGCTCGCCGTAGAAGTTCCAGCCGCCGCGGTTACCACCTGCCGGGGCCGTGACGTTGCCGAGCTCCTCGCCGGAGTTTGGTTCCAACAATCTGGTACCAGAGCCGGTTTATGTTCTACGACGGCTCCGTGAGTCCGCCGAAGTCGCCGCCGAAGAAGAAGTACGTCGTCCCTCGCCGCCGGACACCGGAGAAGAAGATGGGAGACGGAAGCAGCGGCAGCGGCCATGTCATCGAGGAATCCTCCCTGATGTGGCCGATGCTGACGCGGGATAACTACACCGAGTGGGCTATGATCATGCAGTGCAATCTCGAAGCGTTGGAGATCTGGGAGGTGATCGACCCGGGTACCAGCGTGAAGAGGGCGCACGATCATCAAGCCATGAGCTCGTTGCTGCGCTCCGTGCCAAAGGAGATGTGGCAGATGCTCGGTAGACACAAGACTGTGAAGGAAGCTTGGGAAGCGGTGAAGACGATGCGAGTTGGTGCCGATCAGGTGAAGGCAGTGAACGCCCAGAAGATGCTGAGGGAGTTCGAGAACATCACGTTCAATGACGGGGAGTCGGTGGAAGATTTCGGCATGAGAATCACCAACCTCGTCGGGAATTTGTGGACACTTGGTGAAACCGTTGAGGATCTTTGCGTAGTCAAGAAATTCTTGCACGTGGTACCGCCTCGGTTCACGCACGTGGCCATGAACATCGAGATGTTATGTGATCTCAAGAAGGTCACCGTTGATGGCCTCGTCGGGCAGCTGCGCGCGGCGGAGGATCGCCTGGACGACAATGTCGACAAGATTGTTGACAAGGAAGCGGTGAAGACGCTGGCCGAGGATGAGTGGTTGGAGAAACACAAGCACCGCTTCCACCCCGTGCACAAGGCGGCGGCAGGGGGGGGGGGGCAAAGCAGCGGTGCGTCCAGATGGCGGCGGCTCGGGACAGGTCAAATTGACCTCCGAGGGCACGCCGAGAAGGAAAGGCCGGTGTCACAACTGCGGCATCTGGGGCCACTGGGCGGAGGACTGCAAGCGCCCCAAGAAGAAGAAGGAGGGAGGCCAGCCGGAGGTGAATGTTGCCATCGGCGGCGCTGATCAGGCAGGCGCACTGATGCTGGCAACGTGCGACGTTCAGCACTCATCGACCCAGTGCGTCCATCTGACGGAGAAGATAATTCCGGTAGCTATTCCTGACGGTGTGTGGGTGCTGGATACAGGTGCCAGCAATCACATGACCGGGATGCGCTCGGCTCTGACGCAACTCGACACAAGAGTCAGAGGTTCAGTTCGCTTTGGCGATGGATCGAGTGTCAAGATCGAAGGTATGGGTTCAGCAGTCATGCAAGATCGGAATTCTGGTCATAAGGTACTCACTGAAGTTTATTACATACCTCAATTGAAAAGCAATATTGTCAGTTTGGCTCAGTTAGAAGAAAAATGGTTTAAATTTGTTGGGGAAGATGGAAGATTGTGTGTTTTTGATCAAGATCGTACACTATTGATCTCTGCACCTAGAGTTGGAAATAAACTGTATCTTGCAAAGTTTGGGTTAACACCACCAGTTTGCTTGCTTGGTCAGTCTGTTGATGAATCTTGGCTTTGGCATGCTAGATTTGGGCACCTTAATTTCAGATCTTTGAGTAACCTGAGTGCTAAGTCTATGGTTGTTGGAATGCCAAGTGTGACTATAGTAGAGAAAGTATGTGAAGGGTGTGTTCTAGGAAAACAACACAGGAAGCCATTCCCACAAGTGTCAAGTTTCAGAGCAGAAAAGAGCCTAGAACTAGTTCATGCTGATCTATGTCGGCAAATCACTCCAAAAAGCATAGGGGGTGCTTCTTATTTTCTGGTTGTGGTAGATGATCACAGTAGATATATGTGGGTTGATATGCTCAAGTCCAAAGATCAAGCACTTGAAAGTTTCAAGCAAATTAAGTTAAGAGCTGAGAATGAGACAGATGGCAAGATGGATTGTGTGTTTTTGATCAAGATAGAGTTTACTTCTAATCTGTTCTCAATTTTCTGCCGTGAAAGTGGGATAAAGCACTATACCACTACCCCATATTCTCCACAGCAAAATGGGGTGGTGGAGAGAAGAAACCAGTCTGTTGTTGAGATGGCCAGGTGTTTACTGAAATTTATGCAGGTCCCTTTCGGTGTTCTGGGGAGAAGCAGTGAGAACTGCTGTTTATCTGCTGAACAGAGCACCCACTAAAGCTCTAAACAACATGACCCCATATGAAGCTTGGCATGGAAAGAAACCCAAAGTAAGTCACTTGAAGACTTTTGGTTGTATGGCACATGTGAAAGTAACTGCTCCTGGTTTGAAGAAGTTGTCTGACAGATCAAGTAAAATGGTGTTCATTGGCTATGAATCAGACACTAAAGGGTACAGATTATTTGATCCCTCTACCAATAGGCTGGTGGTGAGCAGGGATGTTATTTTTGAAGAAAATGTACCATGGACGTGGAACAACACAGGAGGCAGTGCTGATCACCAAGTGAATGATAGCTTCATAGTGGAGTATGAAGTAACTGACCAAAATCCGACATTAGCACAAGATGTTGAAATGGCAGGAAGTCCTGGTGCAGATCAGGGGGGAAATTTTTCTGCTGATCCAGGGAGTGGTGCTGGACATTATGTAGCACCTCCCTCTCCACAAACTCCAGTTTCAGCTCCTGCACAAGGAATTATTTATGCAACACCACCTGAACAACTTTCTGAAGAAACATTTGGGGGGCCACTTAGATTCAGAAAATTGGATGATCTTATGGACTCCACTGAAGAAGTACGAGACTTTGAGTATAGTGGTGTGTGCTTACTTGCTGCAGATGACCCGACTGGAGTAGAAGAAGCACTGGAAAATGAGTGCTGGATTAAAGCTATGAATGCTGAAATGCAATCAATTCAAGAGAACAACACTTGGCAGTTATGTGATCTGCCAAAGGACCACAAGGCAATAGGTTTGAAATGGGTCTTTAAAGTAAAGAGGGATCCCGAGGGCAATATAATCAAGCACAAGGCAAGACTTGTTGCTAAAGGATATGCTCAAAAGTTTGGAGTGGATTATGAGGAGGTATTTGCTCCTGTACCTAGACTTGAAACTGTCAGACTCATGCTAGCATTGGCTGCCACTGGAAAATGGGAAGTACATCACATGGATGTTAAATCTGCTTTTCTTAATGGTGAGCTGCAGGAGGAAGTATATGTGCAACAACCACCAGGGTTTCAGAGTTCAAAGCATCCAGGAAAGGTTCTTAAGCTGTTAAAGGCTCTCTATGGCCTGAAACAGGCACCTAGAGCTTGGAATGCTAAGCTAGACCAGGAACTTGTTAAGTTGGGGTTCAGAAAGAGTGATGAGGAGCATGCAGTGTACAAGAAAGGCAGTGGGAACTCCTTGCTGCTTATAGGGGTGTATGTTGATGATCTTATCATTTGTGGACCTGACAACAAAAAGATACTAGAGTTCAAGCAGCAAATGAGTAACACTTTTAGCATGAGTGACTTGGGGCTGTTGAGTTACTACCTGGGCATGGAGGTGAAGCAGAAACCTGGTGAAATAATCATTTGTCAAAGAGCATATGCTGAAAAAATTGTAGAGCAGTGTGGCTTGACTGGTTGCAATCCTGTTGATACACCAATGGAGCAGAATTGCAAACTGGAACCTGGGAAACCCGAAATGGTGAGAGATGCAACCAAGTTCAGAAGTTTAGTTGGCAGCTTGAGGTATTTGGTGAACACAAGACCTGACATCGCCTATTCAGTAGGTCTTTTCAGCAGATTCATGGAGTTACCTTCTATCGAGAATTGGGCTGCCCTGAAGAGAATTATAAGGTACATTACAGGTACCACTGGCTATGGATGCACATACACAAGTAGACCTGTTGAGAACCTGAAACTGCTGGGCTACTCAGACAGTGTTCATGCTGGTGATTTGGAGACAAGGAAGAGCACCTCGGGTGTTGTTTTTTTCTTGAATGGAAACATAGTATCTTGGACTTCACAAAAACAGAGAGTTGTTGCATTGTCCAGTTGTGAAGCAGAGTATATAGCTGCAGCTTCAGCAGCTTGTCAAGGGATCTGGCTCATCAGACTTATCTCAGATTTGACAGGAAAAAGACTGCAGAAGTTCAAGCTGTTGATGGATAGCAAGTCAGCCATAGAGCTGAGCAAGAATCCAGTGTATCATGAGCGCAGCAAACATATTGACACTCGTTATCATTTCATCAGAGAGTGTGTCAGTGTTGGCAATTTAGAAGTTGTTCACATCAGCACTGACAGGCAGCTAGCAGACATTCTGACGAAGCCCCTTGGAAGAATCAAGTTCGTCGAGATGCGCCAGCAATTGGGAGTCAGGGATGTGTGTCACGATTAAGGGGGTGTAATGTTGGACCTGCTGTAATCGTGTCAGTCGAGTTTAGGTGCATTAGGTAGTTCATGTTTGAGTTTGAACATCTTTTGTGATCGCGTAGAATCAAGGCGGGATGGAGACTGCACGTCTGCGTCTTGACCGCGTTCGTGTGGGGCTGGGTCTCCGCCACGACTGGATCGCCGTGCATGTCGCACGGGCGCCGGGAATAACGGCGCACCGTGCAGCGTCGAGTTGTGGCGGGGTTTGTGGATCACAGCCCGGTTAAGATCGAATCAATGCATCATGGTAAAGCTCCGCCAGTTGCAGTGAACAACTCGTCTCTCGCTCGTTCTCGTGCTCCACAGCTCGCCGTAGAAGTTCCAGCCGCCGCGGTTACCACCTGCCGGGGCCGTGACGTTGCCGAGCTCCTCGCCGGAGTTCGGTTCCAACACAGATTGAGCCATGATGGTATCCCCTCTTCCCTGTACGACGTATAGGGCCGTCCTTCATCGATCCACGCAGCTCTATAAATTAAAAAGCTTTAGTATGAAAAAAGCCCAGCAATAATAAAGCTTAATAATGTGACGATAGATCATACGCTTTCATTTTGCTTATGTATATTCTAAGAAAAAAGTGCATGTACAACCTAAGTACTATGACGACACTGCAAAAGCACACAAAGCCACAAATGGACATAAGTGGTCTTAATAGTTTACTGCCAACATCGCCAGCAAATGACGTTTACATAATTGTGCAGTTTAGAGAATATTTGTGTATTTAAAACATTCCATACTTAGATATGCCTAATGAACACACGCTAAATTTGATTTGCTAGAATGAAACACCAAGATCTAGACAAATTATATATCCTGCAGGACAAGAAGGAGCATATTAAAACACTAAAACAAAAACTATAGGCGAATATGTGAGGACCCGTCTTGGTGGATAGAGATTCAATCACATAATTCCCTATTTACGCATAACTCATTCATTATTTCTTTTTAAGGGATTTCCTATGGGCAGACTGCATATAATTCGTAATTTCATTATGGTTTCATCAAATATATACAGATCAAACATGTTTTTTCTTTGTATTTGAATTGCACAGATTTCTCTTGAACATATTTTTGTTGGTGATTTCCTAGCGCTTGCACACGCATTACTCTTCAACATACCCTCACCCTGACATTTGTGTATGTAGTGATGTTAATTTTTACAGGCTCAACAATAATACAACCAAAGCAGTTAAGAACAAGGAGCAATACAGGCCGATATAGTAAGATTATGCAAATCAAATACTAAGTAACTACTAGAACATTGCGCAGCATTGCTGCGCCCAATGTGCCCTCCTCATTATTTATTGAAAAGAATTTCGTTTAGTAAAATTAAAACAAACGGTATGGTCCATTTATCAATCAAACTTTAAGAATTATGAAGATTGGAAGATAGGCAGACAATAGAGTACGGTTATTTAAGATACATCCAGTGGCGGAGCCAGGATTTTTGAGTTGGGCATTCCTACTTTCCAAGCAAATGAAACGGCAATTTTTAGTTCATGAATTATCAATCTTCGTAATAACTTCACTGTGTAGAAAATAGTATACAAAATAACAAGTAAATAAGAGTCTTCAAACTTCAGAGAGCATGCAACTCAATTGCAGTGCATGATCTCGTTCTAGAATCAAAAGCCAGAGAGTACTTGTGTCAAAGCACACACGGGACAAAACTTGGGCGAGCACCAGTTGAGTGCCTGAGTGCTGACGCCGTTGGCTATGGTCTTGGTGACTCGTGCGTTGCTGCTGCCGGCCTAGGAAAACGGTGAGGAGGCAGGGGAGTGCAAATGCGTTGGCTTTAGAGGTGAGCTTCTGTGCGATTTACTCAAGATAACAGTTTCTTTTGGTCCACTACAAAGCATATATACATGTAGAGAAATTTTATAATGATTGGGATCAATGAGAGCCATCCGTTCTGAGAAATCGGACGGTGGAAACAACGCAAGTACCCAAAGTTACCTAAATAGAGGTACCCATACGTACTCAGAATTACTAAATTTGTGGGACCAAGTATTAAAAAATGGTGAGGCCCACTTCTGGACGTTTTTTGTCACGTTTAATGTCCCACGTTTGGTCTTGCCTAACTTTTTTTTTTTGACTTCATGTTATCCACTTCGTCTCCTACCTCTGGCAGCCAGTGAAAAGGATTCCATTCCTCCAAATTCACCGTGAGAGCATCCCTCGATTCTCCGACGACCGTCCTCAGGTCCCACCGCCGGGGGAGGGAGAGGCCGGCGGATCTCCCGGCCGCCCGCAGCTCCCCTCCGTGGGAGAGATGCCGTGGAGCACCCTGCTCACCGGGGAGGGAGGCGGTGGAGGCCGGTGGAGCGCCCCACCCTGGATCCTCCTGCAGCCGCAACCAACAGGAGGGCCGGCAGAGATCTGCGTGCACCATCCTCCACGAGCGGGGAAGGTGTAACCATGCTCGGCGCGGCGCTCCGCCTCCGCCTCCGCCGGCGGGGCCAGCGGCGCCGCGGGCGCTCCCGTGGGGGGAGGGCGGCTACGGGAGACGGGGACCGGGACCAGGATCCCGTGCTGCTGGTGTCCGGGATGGGCGGGTCAGTGCTGCAAGCGCGCCGGCGGTCCGACCCCAAGTTCGACCTCCGGGTCTGGGTGCGCATCCTCTTCGCCAACCGGGACTTCAAGAAGTACCTCTGGTCGCTCTACAACGCCGACACCGGTGGGTTGCCTGGAAGATGGTGCAGCCTGTCGGCGCCGGCGCCATACACGTGCCCCACAAGCAGCTCCAGCATCTCGCCTATTGCGTCCACTCCAACCCGTCTTGGGGTAAGATGCGTCCTTACATGCTTTTTGTGGTGTACTGGAGTGAGGGTGTTCCACTTTTGTGTAGGCAGAGTCTGCTATGTTCCTGTACTTGGTTTCCCTTCCTATTCACGGAGCATAACTGGGGTATAATTTCGAAGGCATCAGGAGAAAGTTTTGATTACTGATTAACAACGGCAACAATTTATCACGAAATAATGATTAAATTTGCTTATAAGGGCTCTTTTGAAGTCGCCCAGGCTTGGAGACCCTTGTTGTCTTCTTCTGAACATGCTCAGCAATTGTCTCGGTGCTAAATTGTTGTACAATAGGATCAGCAGGATCTTCTTTCTTCCTTGGGCGTCCACGTTTCCGTTTTGCGCTGCCCAATTTCTTGGGATTTTTATCTAAAGTTAGATCGATGATTTCTTCAATGTGGTCGTCGTTCGGGTCATCTTGTTGATTTTCTATTGCCTTCGCTTCATCATAATCTTTCTTCTACAGTAGGTAATGGAAAATATTAGTTATGTTGACAATATGTACAGGCTAGGGGAAACATATAAATTAATGTATATTGAGCATCACAAACCGTTTCTTGTAGGAGTCCAATCTGTGTTTGTTGCATTCTGAGAGCAAAAGCCTAGTGCACATTTTCCAGCTGAATACTTGTACTTGTGCCTAGGGACACGAATGGGTATGTTAGTAAATAAAGGAATGCAGAAACTAGTGGAAAGCGTTGTAAAGAAATGTAGTATTCCGTTTACATTTGTGAAATGCTCGGCCACTTTTTCCCCATCCCATGCCAACATGTACTTCATTACGAATGCCCCACAAGAATAGCTGCAGATTTTAGTCAACGGATCAGCATATCTATCATGTGTAGGGGAGTTATAATTTGCATCACAGTTCGTACTCGTTAAGTTGTTGTGGTATGTTAGTGTAGCGGCATTTCTTCCATTGAGTAAGGTTGATGGGCTTAGTAAAATCCACTAAGCCACCCTCAACGGCATCATCAATGCATGCTTGTATGGCACTGACCTGGATAATATGAAACATGGTTTAGCTGTGTTAAAGGTTCGCTGCCATTGTGCTACAAATAGGTAGCAGTAGCACACTTACCAGGGCACACTCCTTCACCTCATCTCGCAATGAAAGATTGGAGGCTAAAGAGTCCAGGACCTGAACCTCCTCCTTAATGAAATTAAGCACTAGCAGAATCCAGTGGCAACCACATACATTCAGTGGGAGAAATAACTGTGGAAAAATAAGTTTTTAAATTGCATTGGTTTTGTGATAGTTAAATGTGTAAAGACAATTATGCAAGCAGCCGTACCATATGTCGTCCTAAACATTTATTAGCAATAATACCAACCATCCGGCTTTTGCTTCCTCGAGGATAACCTTCTCCTGTCAGCTTCGCGGAAATACAAGTTGTAAGGAATGACGTCGCATCAGTCTCCACATTACTGATGTACGCAAAGGCATTAATAACCTGCAATTCGGTAAGATTAGGCATAGGTTGTAGTAGTACATGGAATGAGAATGGAAGGGGCTTACTTGGCCATATATCCACTGTTCGGAGACATTTCTCTTTAACTGGGCAACTGTAAGGGGAGTGTCACCAACTAGAACTACTTCAGCATCCTCGTAACTGTTTCTGAGAAAATATGCAACGTCCATGTCTTCCTGTGTCAAGGAGTAGTCCATCTCAAAAACAGGCTTACATGGCGCAATATGATGTTTTGGGGCAGCATCATCTTGCGTCCTGTTTTGCAAAGTCTGTCCTGTATTGGGTGGTACAGTTGGATTTTTGGGCACCGGTAAATCTGCAGCTGAAGCACTTGGTTCCTACGAGAAATATAGTGGACACCATATGTAAAGATAGTTACTTTCAGCTATGGGTTGGGATATTAATTTTACCTGGTAAGATGTGGCCTTTGAAGTTTCCGGTGCATTGTTCCGAATAAAGGATGTAATGTCCTGAACCAGGAAAAAATGAATGAATACATAGGAAGATGTGGGTGAAATCATTCTGTTAATATTCCATATCCTTACCTTCAATTGTGTTGTGATACGGGAAAGGTCTTCCTCTAGATTGGACACCCTTGTTTGAACAACACCTTCCATTTTCAGATCAGCTTTGATTTCTGCCAACATGTCCGTTATGTGGAGAAACTTTGATCTAGGTCCAGTGCTATGCGGCCTAGTTTTTTTCAGTGTCTAGCTGATTCTTGTTGATTAGTTGAAGTATCACGTCCACCTATGACATGTAGAGGTCATTTAGTCTAAGGTTTAATGCTTCATTCAATGATATTTAGAGAAGGCAAGATGTGTTTTTTTTACTTGTTGGTTGCTGAAAATGTGGCCTCTCGGCTGTTGATGGTGCCTGTCATTTGCATGTGTATGGTTGTCTTCATTGTGCCCAGCCGTGGTTCCTGGAATGCTGTTATTGTTTTGCTGGCTGGTCTGAACTGCAATTTCCATGACAACCTTGCCAAGGAGGCACTATATTAGTTGTATGAATAAAAATGTGAAAGATGAAATAATTCGATCATGATGTGTACCACTCCTCCATCTAATTTTCCATCTCTGTAAGCTTGATCTCTTAGTTTTGCATTGGCTTCATCCCACCGTGCCATCACTGGAGGAGGTATAGGAGAATAGGAAATTCCGTACTGGCTATGAGCTTGGACATGCTCCCAGTACCAATACTGCATCAAAACATTAATTAGTGTACTGAATTGTTCACCGTAAGGTTATTGTAAAAATTTGTAGTAAATGTTTATTAGTGCCACGAGACTTACTTGCAGCAAAGCTAAGTTTCCTTGAAGATTAACCCGTTGCGTTACTGCAAACGTATGGATGCAATCCAACAAGTGATTCAAGGTAAATTGTCCCCAGTTTATCTTTGAAATATCTTCCACTTTCTGAACTAGGCCCAAATACTTGGAGTCTACGCTGTCTTTAGTTGTCGGTGCAAGCATAATGCCAATAGCGTACAAAACAAACTGTCTCTTGAAGTCATCATCAGGGATAGATGAGGATGTAATGTTGTGCTGAAGGGAATTAAGCTCAAGTTTGTGGTTTGTTTTATAAGCATCAAACAAGGTCTTATCTACCGGTTTATGTGTTCGATTTCTTACATCCTCCCCTTGTACGGGTAGGCCCATAATATATTTCACGTCAGATGGCGTCATTTCAAGTTCCTTACCACCAATGTGAAAATGTTTACCGTCGATGTTGTAGGCCTTGGCAATCTTAACCAGCATTGTTCGTCGCAGGTACAAAGGCTTCATGTGAAGCAGACATCCAAGCCCAAGTCCTTTAATTGCAGTCTTGTGATCATCTGATAAATTCCTGATTGTGTTTGCAAGCTTCCATGGTGAGCATACTATCTTCATATTACCAGATATTTTGTTCCCATCATCTTCGTCTTCATGTTCACTTGATTGGTTATTTGGAGTTCTCATTTTAGGCAGATCTGCAGAAAGAATGCTATACTGTAAGCTGGTGCAGACATTAGGTCGGACTGTCACTGAAATCAAAGACCTGCATTCGTCCTGCTTTCCGTACCAAGTTCTGCATCTGCCCATTGCAGAATACATTTCATACACAGATTTTTTAGCATTAGCTCATCAAACATGACAATTTATTACTATTATCTAAACCAATAGCAGATAAGTGATTCAGTGCAGTGAAGCATGGCATCCTTGAACAGCAAAAGACAGGGCTAGGTGAATCATAGTAGTAAGAATCTGGTTGTGGCCACTTAGCCCCTGTCCAATTTTCTTGGGACATTTTGTTATCCATGGAATCGTGTTGGTAATCCCCTACAAGGAGCTGTTTAAATAATCAGAAACAGACATCGCTGGGAATTGTCTGTTAGGTCCCCACATGATGTGGTTGCATTGTGTCTTCATGTGTTCATGATGTTGATTAATTTCTGTACATCGAGGTATATGAATGCTGAAGTAGTTTCTCTGCTTAGGCCATGGTATCTAGATCTGATTTTTCTGTAAGGATGTTACTAATTTGGTAAATATTTACTTCTGAATACAATGGTATTGGTATGAACACTTTATTTCAGCCATAAAGTTTACAATAGGCGAGGGGAAGGAGGCGCCGCAGGTTCTCACCAAGAGAAACGACGACAGGTGCATACGAGTCCACGCTCGACGTTGTGCTGGATGAGGCGTCTTAGGTTCGGCTCCGGCGATGGCGAACTTGATGGGCTAGCAACACCACGCAGCGAGCCAGAGCGGCAACCGGCCGATGGGTGTCTGCAGAAGGAAGACAAGGACGGGAGGCTTCAATCATTTCATGGGTACGAGCCTACCAGCCCAGAATCATGGAACAGTACAAGACATGAGCCACTCAATCAGCACATGTACCTGGTGGCCTGCGTGTTCTCAGATGGCCGACCAGTTGCTAGTTCCGGTGTGTTTTTCTCCAGTTCGCCGCCCGCAGCTCAGCTCTCGCGATGTAACTGCTCGACCGTTCAGATATTGGACTCCCAGTTGACGGTGAAAATAGGAGAGGTGGTTGAGATCTGTTGTCATGATGTGCACGCATATTTGTCGCAGGAAAAACCTATGCGGCCGTAAAATTAGGATCTGCTAAACTAGTTCCTATGTAAAGCCTGCTCGTTTAGTTTGTTTTGGATATATAGGTTCGTTAAAGTTACTATAGATTTTTTATAAACTTGTAAAGTTACTACAATAACACAATGGTTTGGATGGCTAGTCGGTCAGCTTGCACTGGTGTTGGGGCATCAGTTCGATCCTGAACCTCAACATTTTTTTTCAATATTCCTTCTATTACGTGTCTATCTTTTTTTCAATATTCCTTCTATTACATGTCTATCTTTTTATATTACATAGTTTTTCAGTATTCCTTCTATTGCGTGCCTATGTTTTCATATTACACACAAACAAACTTTGTTGCCGTCTTCAGAAACCCGACAATCTTTCAGCCTACTTCGAGGTATTACACACGTTTTCTTTGGTGTCCGGAGGACAAGGATTGCGATTGATGAGAGCCATCCGCTCATTTCTTGGATCGTATTTTACAATGATTGGGGTTGGTGAGAGCTATCCGATCATTTCTTGGATCTTTATTTTAAATTTTATTACACCTAAGTTTGACTTGAGTTATAAGAAACTATGTGATATAGGACAGTGGAAATAAGTGAAGTACTCAGAGGATTGGGATTAATGAGAGCCATCCGCTCATTTCTTCGATTGTATTTTACAATGATTGGGAATAATGAGAGTCACCCGATCATTTCTTGGATCTATATTTTAAATTTTATTACGCCTAAGTTTGACTTGAGTTATAAGAAACTATGCGATAAATATATTCTTTTGTGAACAATGTATGGTCTGACTTTACTAAAAATGTCTAAAATTTTTATGGAAATCCTATGGGCCAAATATGTGTTGTCATGTCAATTTGTAGAAATCTTTTGACCTAGTTTACATATTATTCTACTTATTGTCCCAGTGCTCTAATTGATATTCTATGTATCTCAAAGATATGGAGTACAATAGAACATATGGGTCAAACTATAATTTTGAAGCAATCTTAAATCTTATTATATGCACATGTAGTTTATTTTCGGATTAAGATTAAAAATGTATTGGTATATATGAAATTTTAAATGATAGCAATAGTAAGTTTTGAATTAAAATTTTGTGGGCTTGACTCGTACCAGAACTAAGCACGAGAGAGGGCCCAACATGCCACCGTGGGTGTTGGGCCAACGTGGCTACTTGGTCATCCATAACCACCCGTATCATCGACTCATCGTGCGATTTGATTTTGTCGCTGTATTCCGTTCCCCCGTGGTCGACGCCTCCACAAATAATTATTTTTGCGTCCATGGTTGAGGCCTCCTGCAGCAGCCCCCGCACCCCCTCCCTCTTCCCGTATCTCCTGTGCGGCGCGGCGGCGCGCCCAGGAACGCCGCTCCCTCCGCGCCCAGGCTCGGAGCACGTCGCAGCCCCAACAGCCCCCGACCCCCAGTGCTCCTGACCGGCCGTCCTTGGATCTGCCCATCCCTCAACGTCCGCTCCTTCCTCGACGTGCACCAGTGCCTCCACGACCACTCCTCCCTCGACGCCACAGGCTTTGCTCGCTACGAGCTCGTGTCAAGGTCCCAAGGTACGAAACCCTAGCCATTGATGTGTCTTGATATCTTGCTAGTAATTCGATAGGTGATGTCGATTACCAATTTGTGTCTGTAGGTAATTTGTGTGTCTGGCCTATCCATTGGCATTACCAATTTTCTGTTCTCAGTGGTCTATCCATTGACATTACCAATTTGTGTGTATGTGGGTATTGAAAATTTTGGATCTGACTGGATTGGTTTACATAGTCTTGTGTTGTCTGGCCTATCCTTTGCCTGCTTGCACGCATGTCTTCTTCATTTTTATTGCCAGGGCCTTTGCCTGCTTGCACGCATGTCTGCTTGTTTTTTATTGTCAGTGCTACTTCATCACGTCGTTGGCCCAACTATCCATTTGTCGTAGGTCTCATCTTTAGTTTTGTTAACTAATAATAATAGTATCCCTGAAACATTGGGATGCTACAGGTACCATGGACCCAAAGGCACTTCGTGACAGCATGGACGCTAGGATTCAGCTAGAGCGTCGAGAGATGGACCGGGTGCTGCAGATTAACCGAGCAAACATGGATAAACTGATCCAGACAGAGCGTGATAACCTGGACAAGATGATCAAGAATGAGCGTGAGAGCATGGACACTAAGTTAAAAGAAGAGCGTGAAGAAATGGACCGGATCATAGACATGCAGCATATCAAGATGGAAGCCCAAAAAATGCAGTTGCGCATGGAGATGGAAGCGATAGTGCACGCCCATGGTGTGGGCATTGATTTAAAGCACCCATTTCACCAAAAGGTACATCACGCTTTGAATCTGTAATTAAAAAAACACCGCATCATGTGATTTATGTACTAGTCGTAATGCAATTTCTAAAAGATGTGATTTAGTCTATAACCGAGACTGCATACTATGCTTGTCTGTTTTAACTTTCACTCACAATAACAACAACATGACCGCAGGCAGTTCCGCCGGCGCCATACATTCCACAACCTGCACAGGTGGAGGTCACAAATGAAAGACAGGTAAATATAAGCATATTCTTTGATTTATACGGTGTTGTTTTATATAGTAATGTAATTCACTGTTTGAGTTGTATGTAGGATGTCATAATGGAATTCAGAGTGCATTCTGGTGGTGAATTCTCTTTTAACCCAAGAGGATACCATGGAGGATGGATTGGTGAAATGGCATTTGTTGTCACCGATGAAGAAACCGCTGAAGTTGAGTGGTGGCGTATGGTGGAAAATTTGGAATGTCATGGATACAAAGAGAATGCTGACCTGTACTATGTCCACCCTGCGAAGGTAGTCCCAGAAGGATTGGTCTTGATGTTAGGTCCTGAACAGGTGGACGACCTATTGAGCGATCATTTGGGAAGAAAAGTTTGTGATCTGTACATTGTCAATCATGAAAGACACGATTATGCCATGGCCAATGTTGGAAGTGACGGTGATGATAATGGTGCATAAGGAACAAATTGATTGGTTCTTCATTAATATTAGAGTTTTAGTTGTTGGGATTTATGCTTAGAGTTTTTATTATCCAGTTTGTGAGTTTGTTGGGATAATTTATGCTTATTTTTTTTCCCATTATGTAAGAACCCAAGGTTGTTTTATTCATCCATCAAGAAATCTAGCTGGGCAATGTTCCTCTAGTTACTATCAATGGTTAATTACTCCCTTGTATTCCGCTTCTTGCAGAATGTGTGTATGACACTAATGCACTTGGGGCTTGTTGTTTGGTTGGAGTCCTCGATGAAACCTAAATCACAATGTTTGTTATTCATGCGTTCAACAAAGGAGCAACTACTGCTCATCGAGTATGTTTGCATCAGTGTATAAACAGCTGATAAGGGTGGGGCAGATACTTACAGCATCAGAAAAAATGGTTTCACATTACGACCCTGCATATGAATGTTGTGCCCACAAAAACAGAGCAGCCTAACCAAGGTCAATGTAAATAAATAAAAACAGAATTGGAATATTTTTTAAATGACCAGCATGAGATTATGTTAATTTCATTTGACGGCAGGAATCTAGATACAGCTCCTAATAAGGAAAAATTAAACAGAATCAGAATAAGCATCAGTCTTGCTGATCCCATGGTCTACGGCAACAACAGCACAAGATAAATACTGCAACAGAAATTCAGATGTTCATAGCTGACACTGGGGCAGAACAAACAGAAACCCCCAAAAATAGAGGTAACTAGGCAAGTGACATTTCTCTGAACAACACCCCATAGCTCATTCACTGAATCGAACTGTCTAGGGGCAAAATATATGAACAGTCAAGTGCCAAGTCCCACTTTTTTCAGTAGTAAAAAGATTCACTGACAAGTTTTTCTTCTTTTGCTGGCACCCAACTCAACATAATTTGCTCATAATTTCACTGACAATCAGTTATCACTGTCCGCAATCAATTCGAGCTATTAATCACCATAACGAAAACAACCTTGGATGCAATTGTTACAGCCAACAAAAGAACCTCCACGGCAAGCATACAGCTCCACGGTGGTTGAATTAAGAAGTAACAACTATTGAAAGCAAAAAGTTTGCTGGGAACACCAGCTTACAAAGACAGGCATAAGCCACACATCGTTTGAGTCAACGCAGCGCCACAGGACTTCTATTCCAGAGGCTATCACCTGCTCTCCTCCACAACCATTGTAAGAACCAGAGTAGATCAAGTGAACCTATGCAATTAAAAAAGTGCAAGATTTAGAACTAAAAACTGATTCTGCTGCTGTACTATACTTGTAAAACGAACAGTAGACTATGAGTTCATATTGCTAATGGTTTGGTATCAGGCATCATTTAATGAAGATATTTCCCATATCGTTTTGACTTCTTGCAGGACATGTTAGAAACAATATAAATGCATCACTAACATAAGTACTGGTATATTTTCTAGCTGCTACATATTGGTGCATAATTAGTGTCAATTTCTTCAACAGAAACTGCCTAGCTAGCCATGCTGATCAGGTCAGTTAAATTGTGCTAATACAATCTCATTTCAAATCCCAGTTCAGTTCAGTTTTGACTACCAATGCAAGAAAAATAAAGTCAGCTGCTAATACAATCTCAGTTCCAAATGCTTGCTTCTGGACTTCTGAAATTATCTACCTAGTCAAAATGATCCAGTACGAAGCACTAAGCAAAGATTTCCTTCTCACCTTAACATCACACTCCATGTATGCAAAGGTAGTTACCAAGATTCCGGCACCTTCTTTTTCTGGACATCAAGAATACAATTAATTGTGCATGCACTCTATTAAGGATTCAAGCAAAATCAAAACTTTACCATTCAGATGGGTTACTACCTCTTTTTTCTTGGAGCAGGTACGCCGGTTGTGGCCCACCTGCTTACAACGGCTACATTTTCTTGTTGATTTTGTCTTCTTCATTGCCTGCAGTCTTTTCTTTGGTGCACCACGACCTTTCACATGCTCAGGATCCAGTACATTTACCCCATTTCTAGAATCGAATTCCTGATTTTGTGGGAGTACGGGACCATACCTCTTGCTTTCATTCTTACTAATTGATGGGGTCCCAGCTTCTCGAAGCAGAAAGTTTCATATGCTCATATGTCTCATTAGACTGAGATGCCCTGAAGGATGCCACGTGACTCAAATTTCGCAATTCGCGGTACCTCTCCAGGCTTTTCGAATAATCGTACATGCTATTCTTTCTGGTAGGAGGAAATGCAGACTTTGCGCACATCGTCCACCTATCAGGAATGCAACACTTCGGGACTTGATCTATTTGCAATAGTCCCAAAACATAGAATATGTGGGAAGATGGTGTGCCTTTGCAATTCTAGCTTACGACAAGAGCAACTAATTCCATACAGAGAGGCTTCCTTCAACACACAATGCACCTCGAACTCCTTCTCCCTACTGTCCTTCCTAGCCACAATGTATGAAAGCAAACCACCTCCATCTAGTACCTCGATGAGAACACATTTGCTAGCAGCTTGTATGCTCCATTTCACCAGGTCAAAGACCGTAGGTGTGAACACTTCTGCAGCGTGTTTCTCTATAGTTGAAGCATCTAACTCTGTGAATGGAACGGATTGCCTTGCTTCAGCGTCGAGCTGCGCCTCGTTTCTGCGCAACTGAGCAATGCAATGTTCATAGTGCTGCAACATTCCAAAGAGTGTCATTTTACCATCAAGGTGTGTATGAAGTTTGGAGTTTAGGCTCTCACTCCGTTGATTACTCCTCAGTCCTAAGAAACATCGTCCCTCCTGATATGCAGCACACCATAGGGTCCTCATCTGATACATCTGATGCAACCAATTGTCCTGACATGTAACATTATTCCTCGCTAAGAACTCTTTCCATTTCCTCTCAAGCTCTTCTATTGAACAACAATCATAGATAAATTTCCTGAAATCTTCCCTACCATCATCATCATGCAAATTGCGAAATACGTTCCGCTCAATATGCCAGATGCACAGCCTATGGTTTGAATTAGGCCAAACAACCCGGATTGCTCTCTGCATTGCAAGGTCCCCATCGGTGATCACAGATATAGGGTGCTTCTTTGCCATGGCAGCAGAGAAGGTCCGCAACATCCACTCATATGCCTCGTTGGTCTCATGAGAGATAATTCCACATCCAAATATTACAGTGCAACGATGGTGATTCAACCCAAAAAAAGGCACAAAGGGCATATTGTATCGATTGGTCCTGTATGTGCTGTCAAATACAACAACATCACCAAAAGCTTCATAGTCAAGCTGACACGGACTATCAGACCAGAACAATCCAGTTAGATGGCCCTCCCTGTCAACCAAATACTTGAAGAAAAATTCAGGATCTCTATCTTGCCGTGCTGTTAGGTGATGAATAACTGTCCGAGCATCACCAGCATGAATTGTCTCCTGCTTATAATTATAGCAGAAATTATATATATCCCTGCTTGTGCAACCGACATTATCAAACCCGCCATACTGCATTTCCAGAATATCCCTGATTTGGTGCTTGCGGATCCCAGAATTTTCCATCTCTACTATTGAAGCTTTCTGCTCGTCGCTGATTCTCCTATGCGAACGCAACATACAAGCAAGCTCTGGTTCCAAAGCATGGTTGTGTTCATCAATGAAATCCTTGACATACCACTGCAGTGTTTCGCGGTTTTGTGCAATCACTATTCTGGCTGGACACCCAACTCGAGTGACTTTCGGTGCCTTCCTCTTCCTATTTCGTTTCCTCATGTACTTCGCTTCACGGAAACCTGCCCGTTACACAACAATTCTCTCAGAATAATCTTCTCATTTGCTTTGTCCCACTCCACATAGCCCTTCCGCACACTAAACCCTTTGTCATAAGCATACTTGTTGTAAAAATGAAAACCTTCATCCTCACTACCAAACATCTTGCTGACTATTTCATAATACTCCGATAGAGTCTCTGCGCTTTTAGCAGTCATGTCTTCCTGCATATAATATACCACCAAATTAGCAATATATTCTACCAACAAAATATCAGATATGGAAAATATGACACTATATCATGGCAAACTAGGATCACATCTGAAGAAATTTTAAAAAAGGACACAATGCTGCACAACCCAATGCCAAGAACCACTAAATGGTTAATATGACATTCTGACTAAATCTTACTTGATGCCTTGGTCTGCATCAGAGTTTGAACAGTTAACTGAACCATATGTTTTCAGCAACGACTTAAAAGGTAACCCAACCATTCAGCTTACTATCTGCACAAATGCTACACGTGATTCAAATCATTTTTACCGATAAAAGGTGATTGCAGAGTGAACACTCCTACCACTAGAGTAAGTCAAGAATCCATATTCGAAGGATTTTGAAATTGGCCTGACCAAAATACTGTTTTCTAGTCACTGTTGCCTCTACAACCTGGGTGGAAGATTTAGACACATTTTTTTCAGTAGTTTGGGGGATTTGAGATCATTTAATTCAGCACTCCACAACAATTGCATCCAATGCTGCATGAATCTAGCCGTTCTAAATAATTTCAGATCGCGTCACACATTCATTCGACGAACCAAAAAAACAGTCCTATTCAACGTACCTGGCGGCGATCTCCGACGGCCACGAATCGTATTTAGCAGGCGCTCGAGGATGCCGAAAGAGATGTCGGCACCTTGCAGAATCGATCGGGGCCAACTGTTGTCCACGAATCACACGACGGCAGCCTGATCTGACGAAGGCTGGGTGCGGCAGAGGAGGAATTGCGAGCCGATTTGGGGATGGGGACGCCGGGGCCCGACTTGGGGAGGAGGTATGCCGCGAGTTGATTTCGGGAAGGGTTTTGCCGGGAGCCGATTGTGGCGGCGCGAGATTGCGAGCAGCAGCCGGCGACTGCAAAGCGCCACTGCCTCCCCTAGAAGAGAGGTGCACCGGCGTCGAGAATGAGCAGGGCGGGTGTGGGAAGTACCGGCCCGGCGGCGCCTGGATCGATGATGCTAGGATCGACGATGCGGCGAGCGGCGGTGGGAACAGCGAGGACTCCTTTTTTTTCGCGGACAGAGAACTGGCGATGGCGTCCTGTTTGACGGGGAATTGACGATGGGTTTGGGTAAAATGTTAATTAAGTAATATTACCATAATACCCTTTTTTAATTTATTTTAATTCTTTACTAAAAATACTAGGTACTTTTAGGTACCTATGGGTACCTCTACAATCATTGTAAAACAGCTCATACATGTATAGCTGATAGCACTATACCACAGCCCCATAATACAGACTACATTGGAGTCGGTATAAGCCTCTATAGCGAGATACCATCGGTCGGTATAAAGTTATACCGACCACAAGTTTCAGTCGCAGCAAGTGGCGTCGGTATAGAGTTATACCGACAGATAATAGTTGTACCGACCGATCATCAGACGCTAGTAGAGATGTACCGACAGACACATATACTCCGACCAACTGTATGTTACAAATTTGTAGCGATGGATGGTTGGAAATCAGAGGTATCTTTTCCAACCAACCGTCCAAGACTAATCATCCAAATTAACTGTTAAAATCATTCAATTAATCACGGTATGAAATTTTCTGAAAATTGCACATAAACGGTAGTCATATTGTCACAGCTCACATGCATACATTCACATCAAACAGAGAATGGCTGAATATGCTCATAGTTTTCACCAAAGGCTGTTACATCTAACAGTTGTCATCAGGTCAAGCTACAACATGCTTGCCACAGTACAGAAGTCAACAACATTTACAAAAGAATGTGGACAGTCAAGCTAGATCAAATAAATGTTTGGACATCCATTAATAAGTTTGGCATGTCAATGCTCACAGCCAAAATATCTAGTGAGTGCAACACAAAATATCATCCATGAGCTTTTGATCTGCTTGCTGTCGACATGATCTGAGCACCACACTATCTCTAGGACCTCCCACCTGGACAAAGTAAAACATGTTAGCTGTTAGAAAACATGTAGCAAAATTATCACCTGTGTTGCAGCTAGTGTTGTTGCCCAAAAATTATCAGTCATGCAGGGTAGCATCAGGCAAGTACTAGTATCATGGAAGGTAGCAACAGCATGTACTATGTTTCTCTTATGTAGAAAGTAAGTTGTTTGTTGACAGAAAATTTCAGAACAACATACCTGCACTACCTTGAGCAGATTGTGATGCCTTCGTAACCTTCAACTAAAGAATTTAATAATTAGAAACTTTGATCACTGTCATCAACAAATCAAAGAGAATGAATCAAAGACAAGTGTATTACTCTCTTGTATGGCCATGCAATCGACATCTTATGAGCATCAACCATCGTCTGCACATCACCATAAGGCCAAAGCAGAACAGTGTCCCTTTTCAACACAGTAGTCACAACAACTTCACAGTATTGCTTACCAAGAACCTCACCTCCAAGCATGCTCTAAGGATTAGTTGAAATAATTGTTCCCTTAGCCACAGGCTGTTCAGATCTCAACAATGCATGTAATATCACATCTTTTCCAACCTGAAATAAATGATGTATGTATGAGAATTGAATCAGAATATAGAACTGCTAGTATATCACAACTAAAAGTATTGTAGGATGGCTGAGAAGATTACAAGATCATCATGAGGACTGCGAGGGGCATCATTCCTTGGTACTGCTGATGGAGCTGCACTAACAGGGCTGCACCGACGAGGCTGCACTGCTGGTGTTGCACTGACAGGTCTCCCCTGATGTTGCTGCACTTCTTCTGGAGGTGTAACATGCCTATTCACAAGCATGTACTCACCCTCATCAGAATGGTTAGAAGCTTCATCTTCTTCAATATAAGCATCATGATGGGCTTCATCAACTTGCTCTTCAGACCTACGACTCTACAATAATTAGACAAACGAATGAGAGACACAATGGATGAAGAATAATGAAGAACTACACAATCAACTTCCACTAGATTTTAAATATATCAAAGTTGTTGAAGGACTTTACCACATGGTGACACGATTACACGAATTAGAACCATTCTGTTAGATGATTCCCCCATTTTGGCTCTCATGTGCAAAAATGTACAAGGACATGACACGATACAATACCATCGTTGTCACATAGGAAATCTCCAACTGACTCGCAGTCAACATCTTCACCATTCTGCTCATATGTGTTCTTCTCATCACGATTTCTTTGCGGTCTTGCGCGCAGATTATGACATACAGTTGTTGCAGCACTTGTGTTATGAGTTCTCTACACCAAAGAAACATGATGCTGTAAACAATTGTTAAGAAATAAGCAGATGCTTGCAGTAAAAAAAATTTTGTACAAACCTTTGTTCTTTTCTTAATTTGACCATGTCGAGCCACATTGCCCAAAGTAGGGAGTTTAAGAGAATCCAACTTCCTTTTATTGCTTGCAATCCTTGCAAGCAGCTCTTGCTCGTAATCCTTGCAAGCAGCTCTTGCTCGTAAGCAAGACCATTCTCATTGCTTCCGCTTGCGCTTGCCATTTTTTTCCCTGAAACAAGCAAAAGAAATTATCATATTTGTAAGGACAATAATCACAAGAGTAGCATATTCCCAATCTGCAGGTTTTCCAATAACTATGCAATGAAACTAGCAGAGTAATCCAAACACTAGAGTCGTCAGAAGAAGATAATTACTCTAGTGAATGGAAAGACTTTATTTAGTTTTGTTTAACAGTGCATCCTGGAAACCCAGGAAAAATGGTTCAATGTTGAAAACAAGGACCATAAGTATTACCTCTTATTCCTTTGTCAGAAGAAGATAATTGATAGTTCTCTGAACTTTGCAAGTGCCAACTCTTGTTTCAATGCTGCAAAGTCAGAATGGAATCAGAACATCATAGGAGATCAGAGATTTGACAAGCAAGTAAGCACATCAATGAATAATTTCACCCAAATCCTTTGATGGACTGAAGCCTTAAAATCCCCCAAATTTCCATTGACGTATGCAACATAACTAGGGACAGGAACAAGTACATCACCTAATGAAAAAACAGCGTCAGTGCAGCAGATCGTGGCAGCCTCAGCCAACAAGACTTGCGTCAGGGGAGGCGAGATCTGGTCAGCAGGAATGGGTAAGCCATGGCCAGCTCGATGGCAGCATCTCACCTACACAGAAATCCACAGCTACCTGAATACGGAGGAGAGATTTGGGTAATCAACATAAACCTATCACTAGGGTTACTCACCAACCTGCGGGATCGATGTGAGCCCGGATGGATCCAGTTGAGGAGCAGCAGGAGGGGGGATGAGAGACCACCGCTGGACGAGCTAGAAGCTGGTGCCGATGCTGTGGCAGAGGAGATTCCGACGGCAGTGGAGTGGTGTTGGAGAATGCAGTGTGAGGGGCAGCGAGATTTGGGAGGGAGGTGAGCGCGCGCCGGCGATTTGGGAGGAGCGAGCGTGCGGAATGCAGCGACCGCAAAAGAGTGAGGCGCGCAGCGGTGCGCTAGAGGAGAGAAACTGGAGTAGTGTGCTAGTCAGTGTTAATCTGTGGAGAGAGGCTGAGTGGTGGGCCGCTGGGTAATGTTTGCGTGCGGTAGTGGGCTGCTCGCTTGAGCGCGCAAGGCCCAGTCCATATATTCCGACCGATGGTTCGATGAATTTTGTATACCGACCGATCGGTACTTGGTAAAACTTGAAGTCCCGACCGATGGTTCGTTGGACAGCTATACCGACCAACAGTTTAACGGTAATTTCATATTTATACCAACAAACGTCCGACAGTATATTGGTGTTGTGGTATAGTGTAGATACATAATATGCTAACAAATTTGTTGGGTATTCCAGGAATACCCAGGAATCTAGCTGGCTCCGCCCATGGATACATCTCAGTGTCGTAAAAATAAAAAACCAGAAATTTCACATTACAACATACAACTATATCAGATATACAGTTACTATACATAGAATATATGTTTGCATTCAAGCAGAGCTTTAGAGGTACGGTAACCGATGTATAGGATGTGGCCTTCTGCGTGTAGCGGTGATCTTAGATTATTTTGTCGAACACGTGTTGTGCATGTAACAGATGCATGGGATGTTTGCTTTCCGCATGTAATGAATTTAGGTTCTCATCGATCTATCTATATCTATACCCATAAGGATTTGTAATATTAAAAATAATTTCTACAATAAAAATCATAGGCATTCCTCAAAGATTTATCTCGTTTTTATTTAGGCAGAATATGTACTTGTTGAGTGAGAAATTATTTTTTCAAAAAATGGCATTAATTGTTGACATCCACAACAGTTCATCCTTTCACAAGTACTACTCCCTCCGTTTCAAAATGTTGGTCGTTTGATTTTTTTTACCATAAGTTTAACCAACTCATCTTATTCAAAATTTTGTGCAAATTATCATATTTTTTGTAGTGGCTTGCTTTATTAATATAAAATCTTTAACAATGTCTTATATTTAACTATATTTTTACAATTTTTTGGAATAAGATAAGCTGTCAAACTTGCGGTAAAGAAAGTCAAACGACCTACATTTTGAAATGGAGGGAGTAATTAAATATGTAGATGAAATGGAAATGTCATCTATTTTTTTAAATGCGTGTGTCCATCTCTGCTAGTTAAGAATGATAATTTCATCCAACCGGATCTTGTTTTGGAACAAGGGGAGCTGTGATTTTTATCAAAGTGGATGAATCTGTTTGGCCTACACGGGAGCAGAAAAAAGAAACAGAAAATATAAACCTTTGTCTCTATCTGTAAATATCTAGACCACTCTCTTGAGAACCGAGTCTTTCTAGAGAAGTCCTTATAATGCAGCGGCCGGCGACACAGCTGCCAAATTCTCCACCGATGGATTAGAATCCAAGGAATGAGGACTGAGCAGGTGACATCAGTATGACGTGGCTAATTTTATGGCTTTTACCGCGACGCGGTTTCGGTCAAGGAGAAGCCTCCCAATATTGCTAGTCTCATCTACATATAATTTTTTATATAAAGTATAACATATTTCGTCAAACTATCTAATATAAATTTCTTACTTAGGTCTTGTTTATTTCCAAAAGCAACTCCCAAATTCACTATGAAGAAATAAGATTCCCGGTCACATCAAAATATCATAACATGTATGAAGTACTAAATGTAGATGAAATTAAAAACTAATTTTATAGTTTTGTTGTACTCTGTGAGACGAACATTTTGAGCCTAATTAATCAATTTTTGGACAATTTCGCATATACTAACGAAATGCTATAATGTAGCATTTATGGCGTCTAGCGCACATCAATCCTAAATCCGGCTCACCGAATCGGGAACTAAACACGGTCTTAGGTCGGTTGGTGCATGCCTGACAAAACAATTGCAACGTTACTTTTTTATTACATGTATTCAAGCCCCATGGTCCTTCTGAATGGAGTCACATTATCAAATGTCCTTTTTGTTAGAGTTCCAACATGTGTGGTCGACATATATAAGTTCAAATATAAATAGCCATAACCAGAAATTCTAGATGTCAAATAGAGACATACTAGGAATCCTCAATAGCTAGTATCCACGTCCATGCTAGGAAAAAGCAAATAAATGTAGGCTCGAAGCTATCAGAAATCAAAGTCACCACAAAATTTATATGTGACCCGAGTACAACTATGGCTGCTCTGCCGATAGGAGCAGTCAAGCAGTAAGCAACTAAGCCTCCCAACATTGCTAGTCTCGTCTACATATAATGTTTTATAAGTGTAGCATATTTCGTCAAACTATCTAATAAAATTTCATAGTTAGGTCGGTTCATGCATGACTGACAATAAAATTGGAGCATTACTGTCCATGATGCATACAGGCCCCATGGCTCTAAGAGATGGTTACAGCATGGTGATACCGTGATCGTCCTTCGGAATCAAGCCCTGTCCATGACTTTATATCCACATATCTGTCACATTATGAAATGTCCTTTTTCATAGAGTTCCCATCCATGTGGTGGATATATATAAGTTCAAATATAAATAGCCAAAACTTCCAATAGAGACGTAGTAGGATTCCTAGGTAGCGTCCGCATTTACGTAGGCAAAAACAAAGAAATGTAGGCTTCAGGAATCAAAGTTACCACATCATTTACCATGGCTTCCCTGACGATCGGAGGTGAGCAGATGTAGGGTCGCATGGAGGAAGAAGACTTGCGAACCGAGATGGACGCCACTGGGCTGTGTATTGTGGGCTACTGCTTTTGTTCACTTAATGCAATGAGCCAAGTGGCCTAGTGTCAGCCTATGGTGGTAACACTTATCCCTGCATGGGCCGTTTGCGTCAATCAATGTAGAAGGTCTTTCCATTTCTTGAATGTATTTAAGTACCATTTTTTCTATAAATTAAAGATTTAGTGCGAAATGAGTCTGAGAATAAAAATAATAAATGTGAAGATGGATCATAAGTTTTCATATTTTGCTAATATATCCTGAACAAAAAATGTGTATGCACAAGATAAATAAATATATTTCAATGATGACACTACAAAAGCACACGAAGCCACAAATGCACATAACTGATCTCAGTAGTTAAAAAAAATAGATAGACTAGTGGGTTAAAACAGCCTCATGGTTTTTCATTGATAAGAAAAAACTTTTTCCCAGTCTAAAAAACCTCCCAAACCCCGACAAATCGGTAAGGTAGATATTTTCTAAAACTACCTGAAAAGTCGCTCCCAGTAGTTTACACTCTACGGTTGTGAACAAATGGCAATTAGTATGTTGGGGTCATGTTAAATTATAGGGAGAAGCTAAAGGCGCATCAAAGCGTGTGAGAAAAAAAAATGAGGGAATGACCCACGGTGGGATAAGTTTGAGATCTGTCTATCACTACCAGAAAATCCATCATCCGCCCCGCTGACATACCTCGGCGCACTTAATTAAGAACCGGTGCTAATGCAACATTTGACCCGGTGCTAAAGTCTTACCTCGGAATAGTAGCACCAATTGGAAAACCGGTTGCTAACACTACCAGAATAATAGACACCCGCACCAGGTGGGAAAGCCCTTTAGCACCGGGTTTTCCACCCGGTGCAACTAATCCGGGGCTAAAGGGTTAGCCCTTTAGCACCGGGTGGCAGAACCGGTGCTAAAGGGACCTTTAGCACCGGTTGCAGCGAGGCTGGCAGGGCCTTTAGCACCGGTTGTTGTCTACGCCCGGTGCTAAAGGGCCTGGGTTTTTTTTTTTGCCTTTTTCAGTAGACATGCATGCACGTGTATATATGTTCTACTACGTGTATTATAATGCGTATTCGGCCGACTCTATATTCATATTAACTATATATCAATAGAAGACATATATATTACAAATATAAGACATATATCTTACAAAATATGTATCGCACTCGAGTTATTGTTTAAATTGTATTTAATACAACTTAGGACGATGTTCCATGACTTAGTGAGCTTGGCACGTCCTCCAATACTAAGACGTAGTATTCTCCTCGAGGATTGACGACCTCGTCCCAGATCCATCCGACGAGCTGTTCTGAAATTGCGTCTATTCTTTCTTCCTCTAGACACTCTTCCTTCAGCTTCACCATCTATAATTTACAAATAACTATAAGATATTGGCACCGCCGAATTGGAGACAATAATTGTGCACTTAATAATAATGGGAATGTGTATGTACCATAATACCATGTTGTGTAATCTTTTTATGCCCCCAATTCCACATGTAATCGCAAACATAGTATGCACATAAATTATTTCCCGGCCCCTGTTTGGCACACTGTCGACCAAAAGAAATTGAGTAAAATTCATATAATATATTAGCCGAGGCCTACATGTACAAATAATTTGCTTACCGGAAAGCCAATGTTCCATTTCAGTGTTTCATGTTCAATACCAGGGTGGTCTTTACGAAATTGAACCCACACCTGCGAACAAAAAAATTGAGTTAAGTCATTGCGAGTGTAAGGGTGAATTAATTAGGGGAAAATATACATCACCTTGTCATCATGTCAATGATGTTCTGTAGTTTATGTTTTGGAGTGTGCAACGAATCAAAGACGTTGACGACACCCCGGTCAGGACACAATACGAGTAGGAACCAGTGGAATCTGTGCACATGTATACATTATAATCAGAAATAAAATAGTACACAGACAGTATAAGAAGAAGCGTGTCTATGTACTCACTCGATGTTGTACGGTATTGGTATGGACTCGCAATAATGTTGTTTGTCAATAAACTTGTATAGGTTCGCATATGTTTCCTCAGGATTGACAATTATCATTTCTTCACTAATCCTTCGAGGATTCACGAAACCAACGTCATATATATTGGATCTCCGACATTTTTGAATCTCCATTCTGCATATAAATAAAGCCCGCGTTAGCATAGTGAGGAATTATTGTTTTCAAACTAATTATTGTTTTCAAACTGTGAATTGTAAACAACAACAACAAAGTACTTACAGTGTCCAACAGGTGATCAAATCCACGTCCATGGCGTCTTAGTGGTACAGCTCATATATATCCTGAAACCTCAGCCAGACCCAATCCATGTTGCCATTGTAGAAATCATGGTCCTTCACGCCTACTTTGACCATGCGCCGTTGATTCCTTCTTGATTCATCCAAGTACCACTTATGGAATCGGCGCATCTTCATATGTAGCTTGCTCTCCATTTCAGGAGGGACCATAGGCTCGCCAAGCTTGAACGGCCACTCCCAACGTTGTGCTTATAGGCACGTCTGCTTCCCCCAGGAGTTGCTCTCTGATAGTCCAGTCTCGGCCTCAAATTCTTGGATATTTAGCTCGTGCGGAGATGGCAATGGAGCCAAGGGCCGCTGAGGTTGGGAACCCAGCTGAGCAACCTTTTTGGATGGGCCCGTCTCCTTATCTGCAGCCTTCCGCTTCTGGCGAGATTTCAGTAATGAGCGGTCATAGTCTGTTATCAGTACTTCCTTCTGTCGACCCTTGCTCAATTTACCGAGGAATGACTTGACGACAGTTGCATCAAGCTTCGGCTCCGGCTCTGGTTTTTTCCTCCACAGGGCCATTTGCTTCTTTGTGTCTGCTTTCACCCAGGCTTCGAGCTCTTCTGGAGTCTTCTCAGCCGCTTTTTTCTCTGCCTGACGACAAGCTCGCACGCGGTCCGTTGAGTTATTTCATCCACGGGGTACCGGACCGGTTCGGCGGCCTGTGTGGAAGCGTGACTGCTTTGATATTGTTGTGGAGGGCTAATAAGGGCCGCATCAGTGGCATCGGTCCCGCCTGCGGCTTGTAGGAGAGGTGCATGCTCTGTGGATCCGGTACCGCCTGTGGCTTGTTGGAGAGGTCCATGTTCTGTGGAACCGGTACCGCCTGTGGCTTGTTGTATCTGCAGCCATGCTACCTTCATCCGCCGCTCCATCTCTGCCTCCATTTCTTGGAGCTTTGAGCCCTGGGCGGCAACCGTTTGCTCTAGGTCCCTCACCCTCTGCTCATATTCGGCCTTCTTCCTCGAACGGCTCCTATAGGTGGCGGCGTGCTCTTGGAAACCTTTCTTCCATTAGATGCTTGTGCCTACACCGCGCGTCCGTCCAGGATGCTCCTTGTTCCCTAAGGCATAGATTAGCTCATCTCTGTCTCAATCAGCAACAAACTCTCCCCTCTCAGATGCCTTGAGGATATCGAGGAGACGCTGAGCTAGTTCTCGCAAGTCCTCGGGAAAAACTAAGGAGCCGTCGATTGGGCTTAGGGTGCCTCCATGACCATAGTACCTATGCTTGGTCCTTGTGGGCCAGTCATGTGTCGCTGGAGTGATGCCTCTAGCATATAGATCTTCTTCCATCTTCTCACATTTAGGGATGCTTGCCTTGTAACCTCCCGAACCCATCTTATGGGAGTACTTCTTATTTGCGGCGTTTCCAGTGTTTCTAGCGCTAGCCGTTGCACCCTCTTCGGATGTTTTGTACTCCAGGAATGCTTCCCACTGGTCAGCACTGATCTTCTTATACTCCTCAGGGTCCGGGGCCTCTCCGGTTTTGAGCCAATGCGAGTACAACTTCTTCTCGAAATCCTAAAACAGAACTGCCATCTTCTTCATTGTCCAATCCCTCAGTTCTGCTTCATGAGTGCTAGGCCAGTCGAATATTGCCTTTAATTCCCTCCATAGCATCTCTTTCTCTGTATCGGGGAGCACGTACTCCTCAGAGGGGTCCCTGGACTTCCATTTTCTGATGCTAATGGAAACATTGTCGCGTACAATTACCCCGCACTGAGATACAAATTTCTTGGCCACTTTTGGAGGCTCAACTGGCTCCCTGTCATCCTCCACTCTAGTGATGTGAAACTTGACATCCTTCAGCTTCTTCGTGGTCGATCGTTTTGATTTCTTAGCTCGACTTGTAGAAGCAGAGGCGGCCTACACAAATTACATATATACGATACATAGTTATGATATAGATAATTGACATATACAGTACAAATTTATGTTATATATACACACCTGACTAGACGAGGGCTCGCCCTGGACACGTTCGCCCTGGACATTGGCGGCCCCTTCAACATTTCCCGGCCTTGCAACGTTGTCGCCCTGGATATTGTCGTCCCTTCCAATGAACCCCAACACTTCATCCATGGTCAATGTTTGGGTTACAATATCAAAAAGTTGATTCGCTAAGAACGTGTCGTTGTCCTCTTGCATGGGCGGGACAGGGTTGTTGTTCTCCTCTCGCATGGGTGGGACAGGATTGTAGTTGTCCTCTTGCATGGGTGGGACAGGATTATTGTTGTCCGCCATCTATAGAATTAAAAATAATTGATAAGAAATATATACAAAGCATACATATTCCCTAAGGGGTTCGGGTGCGCGGTGTGAATTGATTCGCTAAGGGGTCGGGTACGCGGTGTGAATTGATTCGCTAAGGGGTCGGGTACGTGACGCGAAGTGGTTTGTTAAGGGTTCAGGTGCGTGACGCGAACGGGTTCGCTAAGGGGGTTGCACGACACGAAGTGGTTCGCTAAGGGATTCGGGTTCGCAATAGAATTTCCGATACAATATGAAAAACATATAACATTTCCAATAAACATTTAAATGAAGCACATGTATTTCTAATATTTTCTTCTAATGTTTTCTAATATTTTCAATACATATGAAGCATTTCCAATATGAAGCATTTCCAATACACCGCATTACTAGTACACCACATTTCCAATAAAATAAATTTCTAATATTATCTAATATTTTCAATACATATGAAGCATATATATTTCTAATATTTTCTTCTAATATTTTCTAATATTTTCAATACATATGAAGCATTTCCAATATGAAGCATTTCCAATACATATGAAGCATTTCCAATATGAAGCATTTCCAATACACCGCATTTCCAATAAAATAAATTTCTAATATTTTATAATATTTTCAATACATATGAAGCATATATATTTCTAATATTTTCTTCTAATATTTCCAATACAAGGATCTTTAGCACCGGGTCTATACAGCACCCGGTGCTAAAGGCCCCCCTTTAGCACCGGAGCTTCCCACCACCCGGTGCTAAAGGCCCTTTAGCACCGGGTGTTCTACAACCGGTGCTAATGGCCATAACTGACGCCAAACGAAAATTGGGGGCCTTTAGCACCGGATTTTAGATCAACCCGGTGCTAAAGGCCCCCAATTTTCGTTTGGCGCCAGTTTCCAAACCGGCCTTTAGCACCGGTGGCTACTATTTGGCTTTTTTTTCATTTCTATTTATCATATTCTTTTCTACCTATTACATATGATAAATATAGTTTTTAATATATAACTATTAATACTTGTCTTAATTCAGTTATTAATGCTATACCTATTAAAAATATATATTAAATAAGAAAATCTTTGAATTAATTTAAAATTAATAGAAAATCATATAAATTAAAATAAAATCTTATAAATTAATACAAAATCATATAAATTAATAGGGAAATCTAATAAATTAATATAAAGTCATATAAAATACATGGCATCATCGTTTACTCGTACACTAATAAACTTCCTCTTTACAAATGTTCCTTGATTGTGATCACACCATAGATACGGTATCTCCTCCGCCGCTAACAGGATGCTTGGGTCATCAGCCACTCAGAATGGAGGCCGGCCATCGAGCATATCAAAATCTTCATCCGTCTTGTCCTCAACTACTACGATTTTTCTCTTTCCAGGAAGAACTATATGACGCTTTGGCTCGTCTTGTGATGGGTCCAATTGCTTACCCCCACCTTTCTTATCCGCCCCTTTCTTCGGTCTGCTAGCCATGTCCTTCACATAAAAAACTTGTGTGACAGCTTTGGCCAGGACGAACGGTTCGTCTAGAAAGCCAATCTTGCTTAGGTCCACTAACGTCATTCCATAGTCCACTTCAACTTTAACACCTCCTCCAGTCAGCTTCACCCATTGGCACTTGAACAGTGGGATCTTCAAAGGTCCGTACTCTAGTTCCCATATCTCCTCTATGACTCCATAGTATGAGTTTGTATTGCCATTGGTGTCTGTCGCGTCGATCCGGACACCACTGTTTTGGTTGGTGCTTTTCTTGTCCTGGGCTCTTGTGTCCGGACACCACCCATTGATGTCATATCCTTGGAATGTCAAAAGCTAGCTGCTCATCAATGCCCTCGACACCCATAAGACGTGTTCGCAACCAATCGGCGAAAGTACTATTGTTCAAACGCTGAATGAAGGCCGCAGACTTTGTTGAATTTCCGTCCCTGAGAATCTACATGTGCTCCTCGATGTACGGAGCAACTAAGGTTGATTGTTGCAAAACTGTGAGGTGCGCTTTACGAAATGTCTCAACGTCCTTGATCACCATCGATCTTCTCCCTAGTGTGCCCTTTCCACCAAGTCTCCCCTCGTGATGGGATTCGGGCACACCAATCGGCATAAGATCGTCGACAAAGTCAACACAGAATTCAATGACCTCCTCCGTTTCGTATCCCTTAGCAATGCATCCTTCTGGACGAGAACGATTACGGACATACTTCTTTAGGACAGCGAAGAACCTCTCAAATGGGAACATGTTGTGTAGAAATACTGGGCCCAATATACGAATCTCTTTGACGAGGTGAACCAATAGATGTGTCATGATATTGAAGAAGGATGGTGGAAATATCATCTCAAAGCTGACAAGACATTGCAAGACGTCGTTCTGTAGCTGATCTAAGTGGTCTGGATTGATCACCTTCTGAGAAATTGCATTGAGGAATGCACATAGCTTCACAATGGCTTTCCGCACGTTTACTGGTAGCACACCCCTGAGTATGACGGGAAGCAGCTATGTTATCAACACATGGCAGTCGTGAGACTTTAGGTTTGTGAACTTCTTCTCTTTCATATTTATTATTTCCTTAATATTGGAGGAGTAGCCAGACGGAACCTTGATACTGTTCAAGCATTCAAACATGCTTGCCTTCTCTTCTTTGCTGAGAGTGAAGCTGGCAGGACGCAAGTACTGGCGTCCTTTGTCTCTCTTTTCTGGATGTAGATCAGTCCGTTGCTTCAATCGTTTCAGATCTATTGTTTCAACCGTTTCAGCTCCTGACATGCTTCCAGTGTATCTTTTGGCTTCCCATAAGTACCCAGGAAGCTTATCAAGTTCACGCAAAGATTCTTCATCAGATGCATCACATCAATCGCGTTACAGACCTCTAAAAGTTGCCAATAAGGTAGCTCCCAAAAGATAGACTTCTTCTTCCACATCGCGGCACGACCATCCTCGCCCGTCGGAGCAGCCTGGCTTCCGTCTCCCTTGCCAAACACCACGTGTAAGTCCTTCACCATATCAAATAGCTCTTCTCCACTCCGGTATCTCGGCTTTGTACAGCGGTCAGCATTCCCGCCAATATGCACACATTTCTTTCGTAGCTCATGCTTCGCCGGAAGGAATCGGCGGTGACCCATGTACACAACTTTACGAGAATGTTTCAAATACATGCTTTCAGTTTCCTCTAAACAGTGAGTGCATGCTTTATATCTTTTGTTTGATTGTCCTGATAGGTTACTTAGTGCAGGCCAGTCGTTGATGCTTATGAAAAGCAGTGCTCGAAGGTCAAACTACTCCTGCTTGTCCTCATCCCCCATGCTAACACCTTCATTCTTCCACGGCTGCAAAAGTTCGTCAACCAATGGTCTTAGGTACACATCAATGTCGTTGCCAGGTTGCTTTGGGCCTTCGATGAGCACCGGCATCATAATAAACTTCCGCTTCATGCAGAGCCAGGGGGGTAGGTTGTAGATACAAACAGTCATGGGCCAGGTGCTATGACTACTGCTCATTTCACCCGCCAAGGGTTCATGCCATCGGTACTTAAACCAAGCCTAACATTCCTCGCATCAGCATCAAACTCTGGAAATACTCTGTCGATGTTCCTCCACTGGGATCCATCGACGGGGTGTCTCAACATGCCATCCTGCTTACACTCTTCTTTGTGCCAGCGCATTAGTTTGGCATGGTCCTTGTTCCTGAACAAACGCTTCAGACGGGGTATCAGAGGGAAATACCACATCACCTTCGCAGGGATTTTTTTCTTAGAACGCTCCCCCCAACCTCACCAGGGTCGTCCCGCCTTATCTTGTATCGTGTGCAGGTGCAAATCGGACAACGATCCAAGTGTTCGTACTGTCCGCGATAGAGGATACAGTCATTAGGACACGCATGTATCTTCTGCACATCCAAACCGAGAGGGCAAACAACATGTTTTGCTTGATACGTCGTCGATGGCAATTCATTACCCTCTGGCAGAATCTTCTTCACGAGTTTCAGTAGCTCGTCGAAACCCTTATCAGTAACGCAATTTGCTGCCTTCCACTGTAGAAGTTCAAGTGTGCTACCCAAGCCCCTCTTTGCAACCTGGGTACAGGTCTGTCTTGTGGTCCTACAACATGCGTTGTATCTTTTTCAGTTCCTTATCATTGCCACAGTCTTTCTCAGCATCACGCAACATTTGCCCGAGTCCATCAGTAGGGTCATTTTCCTGAGCAACATCTTCCTCATCGGCATCACCCATCGCAGCATCTGCAAAGGACCCGTAGTATTGAGCCAATACCGGAATGTCGTCATCGGCCTCGTTTTCTTCATCTTCATCCATTAGAATTCCTCTTTCACCGTGCTTCGTCCACACAGAATAATTCCTCATGAAACCGTACCTCATCAAATGCACCTGAAGAACTCCTCTTTTTTGATGCGATTGCATATTTTCACAATTGGTGCATGGGCAGAACATCCTTCCCTCTGGCGTCCTGTTAGCCTCGGCGGCATCGAGAAACGCCCTGAGGCCATCACGGAACTCCTGAGCGTGGTTGTCCCCGTACATCCATTGTCTATTCATCTGCATTATCCTGAGGCCTTCACGGAAAGCCTGAGCGTGGGGGTCCCCGTACATCCATTGTCTATTCATCTGCATTATTAACCAATAACAAATATACAATACAATTTAAAGATAAAAAAATTTAATATATAAATAAATACACATTATAATATATATTCCATTATGTAAACAAATTTCTAAAACTACATTACTATATTCATTAAATAAATAAATATACATTCCATTAAATTAATAAATAACTATTCCAACTTTTAATAAATAACTAATAAAATATAGTCCATTAAATTACTATATTCATTTTCTAAAAAGTAAATAACTATACCAACTTTTAATAAATAAAACTCTCTAATAAATAAAATACATTGGCCTTATAACTATTCACAAGTCATACAAAACAAAATACCTGTCTCTTATACACATCTAGATGTGTATAAGAGACAGGATTCGTATATAACACAACATGCATGAACACTCTCTCCACCATGAACTCAAGCTCTCTCCTCTCTCTCCTCCAAGAACACAATCTCTCTCTAGCTAGCTTTACTTTGATTCACAAATCCCTCTATTTCTAAATCATAGAAGGATTACAAGCTAAATAAAACATTAGAGAATGAAAGAGTGTACCTTGTAGTGCTCCTTAGATGAGTAGAATCTTAACAAATTTTGAAAAAAATAGGCAGCACCTCCCCTCTTTCTTCTTCTTTCCTCCCGGCGCCCGAGCCAGCATGAACAAGCGAAGTGTTCAGCTGGCTGGGCGGGGGAGGAAGAAGCCCCTATATTCAAACACACTAGCACCAGGTCGTGGCAAGACCCGGTGCAAATGCGTAACCTTTAGCACCGGGTGCAGTCAGCAACCGGTGTGAAATGGCCTCGGGCACATTAGCACCGGTTGCTGGCTGCAACCGGTGCTAAAGGGGGCGCATTAGAACCGGGTCTCGCCACGACCCGGTGCTAATGTGCTCGCCCCGCCGCACCGCAGCACCGCCCTCGCTCCTAGCCGTTGGACCCGGTGCTGAAGCCCCATCAGCACCGGGTCCAAAAATGGCCGAGGCGGAGGGGGCGGGCGGATGTGAAGTATTCTGGTAGTGTAAAGGAGCTTTCCAACGGGTGCCAATGTCAATTTTTCTGATAGTGTATGCACTATCCACACGTCTTTCATGCCAAACTATAGTGCAGACAAGTGCATTGGCTGCATAACATATGATTGGAGTATACATCCATAGTTGTCCTTATTAGCTTACGAGCCTATGAGCATCTAGATGATCTCAGCTTGTGCTTTGGGCCAACAGCCCTACACATGCCCATGCCCTGGGAATCAAATTCGTACAATTTATTTCACTTGAGCTTGCATTGTCTTTCAAGTACACGGAACGAGCGTGACTGTCATATACGGCAGTGTTTCTTTGGGGCTGGCAATTGGAGTAAATCTCTTTGATTAATAATTAAGAGTATTAAATAAAATCAGTTTACAAAACTACCCTCACAATATATTAGACTATTTCCCGAGACCTATCTAACGAGGCCTTTGATCTCACGATTACAGGATGGTTACTATAGTATCACTATAGTAAATAATGGACTAATTATACTCGTTAGATTCGTCGCGCAAAGTTACACTTGTTCCTAAAATAATTTTGTAAATAGACTTTATTTAATACTTTATGTATGCAAGATTCTCTTTGAAACATTTTTTCCGGTGAGGAAAGAAACACGGCCATACATGCCACATTGTTATGTCGAGGTCCACTATTCCTGACGACTCCCAGCACTAGCTACTCCACTCTGGCTTTACTTCATTTGATACGAGGACTATATATGTATACTACATTTCATATGTATAACAGTGACCCTGAAAGAATAGATAATATGAGATAAAGTGTACAAACATATCTCACAACATTCTAATTGGGATACATTTTGGTTGCGCTTTCCAACCTGCTTTTGATCTTGCAAAATTCAAAAGCCAACAAAAAACCCAACCACCGCTAGGGTTTGCCGGCCGCCGCCTAGGCCTCAACCTCGGGCGCTTGCCGGCCACCGCCCCGCCCTCCGCCGCCCTACCGGCCGTCAGCCCGCCCTCCATCGACGAGCGCACAGCCGTGCAGGCGACCCGCACTGAGCGATTAGCCAGCCAGGCCCAGTGGCGCGCATGTGCTTGGCGGGCGGGCGGTCGTACAGCGCTGACGGACGCGACTCGATGCTCGCTACAGGGCGAGCGCAGCCTGGGTTGTCAGTGCACATTGTGCACCTCCACTGTGACGCCCATAGCGCCCTCTCTGATGATGGGTGTGTTTAGTTCCAAAAAGATGAAGAAAAAGTTTGGTGAAAATATCACATCGGATACTGTAGCGTATTGTAGCACTTTTCGTTTGTTTGTGGTAAACATTGTCGTACCATGACCTAACTAGGTTCAAAAGATTCGTCTCGTCGTGTACATCAAAACTATATAATTAGTTTTTTCATTTATCCACGTTTACTGTTCCATGCATGAGGAGAGAGATTTGATGTGATAGGTGAATAGTGAAGTTTGGAGATAGAATTTTGGAGATTTCATTGGAAGTGAACACAGCCGATGCACTGCGGCACAACTCACTTTGGCCGGCACCGGTCACCTCTAGCCTGACTGGGTGATTGACCGATGGATAGATGGATGTGTTATTTTGTTTTTCCATTCTCAGTGTCGAGTTCAGAGTTTTGGATGCATCAATCAAAGATTCAATGGCAATACTATGGAAAGTCAGCTTGGTGATGTATGTGGATCATGTTCAGAGGAGCTCAGAGCTCAGAGTCAGATTTATGTGAATTAGTGAATAAATTTTTTTGTTAGCAGCAATTTTCATATAGACATGGATCCAGGTCTTCAGGGGCATTATAGGTATTTTACACATCTTATTACAACATATCTAACCAAACGACATTCTGCTTCTCCTACAGCTGCACCTTTTAAACATCTGTTTTTTCACAACCTACAGCCCACAGCAACTTCTCTAAAAGCGACCAACAAAACGCACCCTCAGTGTATATTTAGAGCTAGACCGCAAACACATACCTCAGGTTCTGCCTAGCATAACCTGGCCATCGTTGGAGCAATGGAGAAATGATTCCTTTCACCTTGACTTCATCTTGCCGCTTCTCTTTTTCCATACATGGAACGACCGTGAGTGTCCCACGGCTGTGTTTGTTCAGTCCATGTGGACTGCTCCTGACGTCTCCCAAGCCTAGTTACAGACTTCAGTGATTATTTACGATAACTTAAGGTGGGAATAAATTATAAGAAATAAAGTGGGCGATTACACAGATTCATCATGATAATTTACGGTGTTGGAGTGGTTGTGGCTTGTGGTTCCCTTTTGGTTCGATTGTATTTGCGCTATATATTTTGGAGTTCTCTGAGCCTGGATATATGTACTCCCTGGTTTTTAAAGACACGAGCCTGCCAGTTTCCTTACTAGCTACACACATTGCAGATAAAAGGCATGCACATACAGCTATAAATGTGTACTCGAGTAATAACAGATTTTATATGCATTCATATATGTATGTATGTACACCTGTACTCCATCCGTCCCATAAAGAATGCCCATTTAGCATTCAAATTTTGTCCCACAAAGAGTGTCTATTTAGATTTTAGAGATGCACACATTAATAGAAATAGAAAAGTGCATAGAGAAACGTAAAGTGAATAGAGAAACACATAAAGCCAATCAAATAGTTTGTTAATGCTACTTTTGTAACTTCAATGAGGGGTAGCATGGTCATTTATCATGACTACTAATTTGTCTTAAATTTTCTAAATGATCACTTATTTTGGGACGAAGGGAGCATGCATGTACGCATGTATGTGTTTCGAATATAGATAAATCAAGCTTGTTCTGAGCAGCACGATAATTTGATGGAGCTATATATCGGTCCCCATGTAAGTTTAGATAAAGGAACAGTAATAAATATCCCGTCTCAATCTACTGCATATTAATATCCGACCATTAATACAAAAAAGTACGCCCTTGTTATAGAAATACATTAGCAACCCAACATTAATTAGATAGCAACTGGAGTATTCCCTCACATTTCCAAATTGCAACCCAACATTAGCAAAATAGATCCATTGTTGACGAAGAGATCACGAATTCCATAGCATAGGGAGTAGGCCGTGTCCTCCTTGGTGGAGATGGTACGGTGACGAGTGTTAGCAGAATTCATGGCCACCTGCGCACGCGCCCAGAACTCAGCTGCGAGGATCGACTTCAACACATCATTTCGTTCTTCACATGCTTCACCATGGCTGGCTGTGGAATAGGCAATTCGGATAGTAGCTACGTTTGCTCACATACACATTTATAAAGCTACGTTCCAACGACACTGATATGTCTGTAAGAAAACTAGAACTGCACTTTTGATGGGATTGGAGAGAGTATGTAATTCACTTTCAAAAATATGAATTATCTCCCGTTTGTCTCCTACCCAAATATTTTCCATCTAAAGGCAAAAACAATGCATCTGCCAGTTTCTAATGTCAACAAGATGGGCTTGGTTGGAGCTCAATTGTGTTTCATCTGACTGTCGTTCATCCCACTGGTACTTCCAACAGGCCAGCATTTCGTAGGACGTCATTTTTAACTGAAGCTTGCACGCTCTTAGGTTGAGAGCACGTCCGTGACAGTCCGACATATCCTCGGAGTTGATCGAAGTTGACTGCTCCTGATGTCTCCTAAGCCTAGCTACTGCCATAGCTTTGCTCTGCACATAACCACAGAGAACAACGGTTTGAACATTATTGTTCACCGTACCCTGCTTGCATATCGCCCTATACCTCTTTCGTATGGAAACTGCTATATACGTTCCAACGACACTGATATGTCTGTAAGAAAACTAGAACTGCACTTTTGATGGGATTGGAGAGAGTATGTAATTCACTTTCAAAAATATGAATTATCTCCCATTTGTCTCCTAACCATATATTTTCCATCTAAAGGCAAAAACAATGCATCTGCCAGTTTCTAATGTCAACAAGATGGGCTTGGTTGGAGCTCAATTGTGTTTCATCTGACTGTCGTTCATCCCACTGGTACTTCCAACAGGCCAGCATTTCGTAGGACGTCATTTTTAACTGAAGCTTGCACGCTCTTAGGTTGAGAGCACGTCCGTGACAGTCCGACATATCCTCGGAGTTGATCGAAGTTGACTGCTCCTGATGTCTCCTAAGCCTAGCTACTGCCATAGCTTTGCTCTGCACATAACCACAGAGAACAACGGTTTGAACATTATTGTTCACCGTACCCTGCTTGCATATCGCCCTATACCTCTTTCGTATGGAAACTGCTATATACTGCATAGCTTATACATAGAAGTGACCAAAAAGGAGAGAAGAGAGATATCAAATAGTTATGTGAACAACTTGAAAGATATATACATGCACGAGAGTTCATGAACCTTTGTTAGGATCGCCCAGGGACAGAAGCTCGCCCATCCTCTCTCTCACTCATGATGGTGGCTCTAGGAGGAAGATGAACACTGGCTTTTTCCAGCAACAAACGCCACGGCGACCACCTCGTCAATATCTTGGCCTTTATATATCAAAGAGATGCTCCAAAACTGCCCCACAAGGGAGCGTAGGGCTACAAATAGACCGAGACACCACTAATCTAATCTCCACGCCCAGCTTACTCCCATGACCCGTAGGGCCCGCTCAACGTCGCCGCAAGCCAATCGCTCGCCCGTTCGACGCGGCCACGTAATCCCATGCAGATCGACGCCACGAACTCCACTCACCTGAGGCCAATATTAATGTGACATAGAGAGAAGCAAGAGTTTCATGAGATGTGGGAGGAGTTTCATCACCATGACACTCCTTTAACATAGTTATCTAGTTTCTGATCTAGTTAACCGTGTAGTGAAACTGTGCACTACCCCCGCAGCACCCCTGCACAGGCGAGCTCGACTGTGTCTTCCTGGAACACGACTTGACGCGCCGGACTCCGCCGTAGCGGCAGCTCCTCTGCAGCTCACGCCACAAACTCGTACACATACATGACGTACTCGACAGAATAGAGAGATCAGGACTCTTGCTTCTATATTTGGGGAAATAGTGCATACGTTTTCGGTAAATCTTATAAGATCATCAAAGGGAATCGAGATATTCATCCAGCTTATTCTTGGCCATGGAGGAGCTACTGCCTGTTAATACATAAGGTTTTCTTTTGGTTGCTACCACTACGGGAAATCGGAGGTTTCCAAAAAACACTCGGCAAAGCCTTTATCGAGTGTTACACTCGGCAAAGACCACTCGGCAAGTAGAGTGACGGCAAAGCCCTCTTTGCCGAGTGTTTTTCGTCGGGCACTCAGTAAAGGTTGCCGAGTGTCAAAACGGACACTCGGTAATCTGCATCAAAATTATACCGAGTGTAAAACGGGCCACTCGACAAACAATATTTAAAAAAATAAAAAAAAACACCATTGCCCGGCGCCCGCCTACCGCCCGACCGCCCCGCCGCGAGCCGCCAGGCCGTGGACCGCACTGCCGCCAGACCCCGGCTGCCTCCAACCCGCCGCCGGCTGTGTACCGCTCCGCCGCACGCCCTACCCCAAATGGCCGCCCGCCAGCTGTGCCGCCTAGCCGCCGCCGGGGCCCGAGCTGCTCACCGCCAGCGCTGCAGCCGCCGCAAATACCAATGATTTTTCGTAGTAATAACACTGCAAATTTTTCCAATGATTTTTCTTAGTGCTTTAGTTACTTCGATATGAGTTGATGTTTAGATATGAAATATATGATTCACCTTTGTTTTGGATGATATGGATGCTAGATTAAATTTGATTACAAAATATGTTTTGCATCGTTAATTTTTTAGGAGACGTTGTAAAAAAATAATTTTGAACAGAATTGACTTTTGCGTTTGTGTGTCCTATACTCTGTTCCTCATGTTTCATTTCCCTGGCGACAATCCTTTTGGACAGAAGATATTGATGCATGCTAGCTGTAGCCTCGATAAAAGATTAGGTGACTCAGGACAACATATATACTGATATACAAATCACCGTGATGGACAGTGAATAATGCAGTGCATTAAGTTAGCCTGCGAGACCTGGATTTCACTCACTGTGTGCAAATCAGACGTCAACATGAAGGACTTGTTGGGGCGTCGTGGAAGGCTTTGCATGCTGCATGCTCAGATTGGTTCCAAAAGATTGTTTGATCAATTTTTTTGAATCGACATGGGTATCTCGGGTCCAGCTATTAACAATCCTGTACTCTAGACAAACGTGGGAAAATATCCGATGGCCTGATTAGTCTGATGAACGTGATGGATGGCCTGATTAGTCTGATTAACGTGAACTAGCTTTGACGGATGGCCTGACAGTACTCCAGCCAGCCTCATCACAAACGGTTCCAGGAGTTCATCATCACAAACTTAATTTTTATTAGAAAAACAAATTCAAATTAAAAACTTATAAACAACAAAGTTGTATGACTTCTGAAGATCTGTAACTTTTCTATATGTCATTTCTTCATCCGATGTAGTGAGAGTAACATTGTTCACAAATCTCGTTTTAGCAAATTCTATGAGAGAGATGGATTTTATGAACAATATTCATATGAATTTGTTGAATGAAGAAGTGACCAAAATAAAAGTTCTACATATTGATAAGGCATACAACTTTGTAGCTCAACACTTTTTGATTTGAATTGATTCACTACTTAAAAATGTGGTTTTAACGTGTACCATACACATCATCACAAAGGGTTTGAAAAACCATTTGTGATCAGGGGCATCCATCGCAAACGGTTTTTGCTAAAAACTGTTTGTGATGCCCAACATCATAAACTGTTTTACCAAAACCCTTTGCGATGCCCCTCATTACAACGTTTGTGATGTTGATATATGTAGTAGTGTGATTAGTCTAAATAACGTGAACTGCCTTTGATGGATGGCCTGATTAGTCTGATTAACGTGAGCTTCCTTGGCGTCCGAGATTAGAGTGTACGTATAGATTCATTGATACATGATACAATTTAAATCTCAGAAGAAAAAATGGCAGAAAAAAAATGTAACGATTTGTTTGCAAATGTGTGCAGGGTCATGGCTCAATAGAGGCTTACAGCCAGTGGCGGACGCAGAATTTCAAAATTAGGTATACATAGAGACCAAATAACTGTCGCATAAACATCTATGAAAGCAAGTGATATAGCTTACATAGTTCCTCAATCTACACACATCGAATAACTCTCAACTAGCTCAAAAAAAATACAATTTAATTTGTCAGTGTAACTAAAAGTAATGTATTCAAAATAACATGCAAAGATTTCTGTATGCTGAGGTGATGCATGTAAGCCAATCAATCATTCATGTATTGTTCTTCCATGCTATTCCTCAACTTCGCCACAAAAATCATCACAAAAAATGATCTTTAGGAGGGAAAACGAATGGGGAATTGGGATGGAGTTACAGTTTCTTCACAGCAGAACCAGGAAGACTAATTATACTGACAATGGCTCTTTGTCCTGCATGTGTGCGCGTGCTTTCTTTGTCCAATATGAAGTGTGAGGCATAGTTATTAGGACCGGACCGGACCGGCGGTTGAACCGGTAAAAGACCGAACCAGAGCCTCCAATGGTTCGCTTCAAAGACCGTCCCTGCAATCAGACCGGTAAAACCGGCCGGTTTTTAACGAAACCAGCATTTTGGCCCACTGGAAGGCCCAGCCCAAGTATTCTCCAGCTCCTAAAATCAGCCCTGAAGAGAACAGGTGCTGCTACACTCAGATTGCTCGCGGCGGCGGCGGAACATGGCAGTGGCACATCCCTATTTGCGAGCAGGACGGCAGGCCGGCGGTGCATCGCAAGCTGTCAACGGCCGCTGTTCCAACAGTCCTCGTTCTTCGCCGGCACCTCGTTCCTCATCTGCATCAGGCGGAAGGCAAAGGTCATGGCAGTGCAGACCACGGCACAACTGCATGACATGGCGATTGGTGAGTATCCAAACTCCACCCTGCAGCTACAATGATTCGATTTTAATATTGTTGCCTTGCCTGAACGAATATTGGACTTGGAGTGAGGTTGGAGACGTGGCTGGAGTAGGATATTGGGAAGATGGGATTTTTTTTTATTAACTGCGATGTTCTAGTGATATATATTTGCCGTCCTTCCCTGCACCTTGAAGAATGCAACGCTATCTATGTTAACTTGAAATTTGAATGGAGTTATTGAGACTGTATATTTTTGTTATTTATATGAACTATATGTTGCTAATTATCAGTTGTATAACTGTATAGGTAAGTGCCCGTGCGTTGCTACGGGTATGATGCACATAGCAAAGATAAATAGATCACACGGAAATTCAATACAGATGTGTAAAAGTCCTAATGAGTGAAATGCAGAGCTCAATTGATGCATGCAAAAAAAGTAAAGATATCAGTTCAGAGCTAACAAAGCCTAACACAAAGTACATATTAGTTATCGTTGTGCAGCACGTGTATGAGTGAGGGCAAACATATTCCTTTAGTAATCACAAATAAATGCACCACACGACACTAAAATTACATTGAACAAATTTATTTTCAGATGGCAGCAATCATCTAGGGATGATTGGTGCATCAGACCATGGCAAAGTATCTCATCCTGTGTGTTTATGTTACAATTGCAATGAGGCATACTTATTGTAGAAAAGTATCAAATCCTGTGTGTTTATGTTACAATTGCAACCAGTCATGCTTATTGCAGAAAAAGATCACAAGAAAGTGAAGTTACCTACAGCTTTCTTGATCTCCCATGCCAACATAATTTAAAGACTCGCGCAATAAAACACACACTCAATTGAAATTTTTTTATTACAGATAAAAAGAGCTGCCACAATTGATGTGTGGTCTCCCATTCATACATAATTTATCTTCAATCACAAGATTTGAAAGATAAAACACACAGTCAAGGATGTCTCACATTATTGCTAACCAAAGTGATCGGATCAATGATTCTCCATCACAAGATTTGCATCCGGAATTTCTGTAACATATGTACATTTCTTTGTGTATCTCCTAATGTGTACTGTGTTAATTTCACAAATCTTAGAAGTACCCAGAAACGGACAACTAAGCAAATGCAGCAAGATCTCACCTCATCTTGCATGAAATTCCATCAAACACATAGGATAGTCTGTCCGAAATTCAGCCAAGGTAGCAACATAAAGGTTGCTAACCAACGAGTCTAGAAAGTTGCTAATAGAAAATATTGTGTCTAACTAATGATTATTTATCACACTACCACCAAATTCTAAGTACGGAAAACCGGCCTACAAAATTCACTCGCAGATCTAAAACTACAACACTAAATCAGGCTGCAAAAATTAATATGAAAAAGATACTAATGAAATGTAGGAGCTAGCAGTCTGCAGGAAGTATCTGTACAAACTAAGAAGGGGTTACTGAAATTTCAGATTGGTTGGCAATCGGATCAAATTCAGAACCGGTTCAGTAACCACCGATACTAATTAGTACACTAACAACCTCCTCTGGTTCACAAATTATAAAATCACAATTAAAAAAGTACACATGGCATTATAGCTACGTTTGGACCTCAAAGGACACAATGTTCAGATCAAACTAAAATGTGTCACATCTGCAGATGCTTAAAACATTGAATTTCTATCATTCTTTTCATAACCATAACACTAAACATGGAAACGGAGCCCATGGTATGATCCAAATGCCAACAAAAAATTAGGAAGGCAATTAAAGAGATGGTCAGTTCCTGAGTGTATTACGTAGTTTATATCAGGTGCTTAACTTACCCCTTCAATATTACTCCCTCCTTCCACATTTATAAGGCGCACACGCAAAAATAGATTCAAACTTTACGATCTTTGACCAATAAAATACCTATCAATTTTTTCATTTTATCATATAAACTTGACATGGTTGGACTTGTAATCAAACGTACTTTCCAATGAGTATAAATTCATAACCATAACTAATATAATATAAAAGAAATGAATAGTCAAAGTATGATTTAGGAGACCGTGTCATATTGTCTCATGCCTTATAAACGTGGAAGGAGGGAGTAGGAACCTAGCAAAGAGGCCATTGACATGACTCGGAATTCCTTCACTGCTCTTCAAGCAACCAATGTCTTCCAGGTTCGAGCACATGCACCCATTGTAGGTTGCTTCCTGAATTATCACAGGGACTTCTCAATGTCGTCATCTCAGTGTTTAAAAAATAAAATAACCCAATAATATCATGACATGATAACCAATTAACTGAGTAAATCAATTTCTAAGCCAACCAGCTCCTGAACTAAAGAACAGCATGGAAAAGTTCGAGAACGAAAAGTATGGGAGCGCCAATCTGCTTTGGATTAGCAAAGGAAATATGAAAAGTTAACAACCTTAGCAACGCATGTGGCGACCGGCATAAATATTATCTGAAACATAAACATATTAAAATCAGCCATAAATCTAACACCCATGATGTTTAATCAAACAAATTCTTCTCCAGAAAACTAACTATGTTGCATAACACAGGCATATGTCACATCACACACGGGGAATCAACTCTCATCAGCACCGAACAATCAGAGATGAAACACAGTACATCAACCTTCACAAAAAATTCAGCTATTACACATATATGTGTTAGTTTTGAAAGCCCACCATCAGCAGGAGCCAGAGAAACAGTACTGTATGCATTCAAATATAAACATTTAACATAACATGATTATATAATTGTACATTAGGAAACAACACTGCTACTGCAGCAAACTCAGCCATTACAAATGTTGTTACAACTATGTTGCATAACACAGGCATATGTCACATCACACACGGGGAATCAACTCTCATCAGCACCGAACAATCAGAGATGAAACACAGTACATCAACCTTCACAAAAAATTCAGCTATTACACATATATGTGTTAGTTTTGAAAGCCCACCATCAGCAGGAGCCAGAGAAACAGTACTGTATGCATTCAAATATAAACATTTAACATAACATGATTATATAATTGTACATTAGGAAACAACACTGCTACTGCAGCAAACTCAGCCATTACAAATGTTGTTACACCCATTCACTACAGTCAACACTGAAGCTGATCAGTACACCGGTAAGACCCCACTACCACTACAGAAGGTGCTCTACTATTAGCACCATAAAAAGGACAACGTTTATATAAGGGAGAAGTTATAAAAACAATCACTAAAGCATGTCTCTATCTCAAACACTGCAAGATGATCGTACTAAGCTGTTAAACCGTCGTAGTCATGAAAAAGCACAAAAAACACCGCCTTTAACATCAATACAACAGCTACAGCACACGTACAAACATCCGAGTGCTGCAATCGCAGCAGTTCAGACATCACAAACAACTAAGTACTGCTACTACAGCATATGCCATTGAAGTATTGAACTAAACACCATGACACGCTGAAACATCATCTGAGCTTGTATGAATTCAGCATGGATTGTATGCATGTTCCATAAACTTGTATGAATTTAGCTTGCCACCATCACAAATTTACAAGGCAAGCAAACTGTAACAGCTCCAATAAAAAGCTTTTCTTATTTCAGCAACCCACGCCCCCATGCTCCAGTAAGACGGCATTCCTAACAGCGATAATTTCTCTAAATTACAAGTGAAGCTCTCATCACATCAGGAAGCAGGCAATCATCAAATGTAAGCAAATTTCCAGCTGTACAACAGCAATATATTTGTGATAGATGCATAGATACATTTATGGTCGATTACACCACCGCAGTTTCAACAAAGTTTAGAGGAATTTCATAATACCGAAGACGTAGAGCTCAATCTCTCCGACAAAAACATATCTATAATCGTAACATGTCAATTGTACCAATCAGAACACTAAAGAAAAAATAACATTTCAGAATACCGAAGAAGAATTTCCATTGCTTGCAGATTCAACAAAATTTAGAGGAATTTCAGAATACCAAAGACATAGTGCTCAATCTCTCCGATAAAAACATATCTATAATTGTAATATGTTAATTGTACCAAACAGAACACTACATCTTGCTGAGGTTTTCCCCTACAAATAAACAAAGCCCCATGCCCTACAGTGGCCATGATCCATTTCGAAATTTTTTCTATGTCCAACTCAGAAATCCCCTTCCCAGATAATAATTCACTTGTGCCAGAGCAACACCAAACTTACTGAGGGGTAGAGAATGGGTAGGGCTTACCTCGTCGGTCGTCGTCCCCGAAGAAATGCTTGCTGGAAGGGATGAAGGGACCTCCTCTCCGGCGCTACCGCGCGTCATGGATCCAAGCGGCGGCGACGGCGCGTCGTGGATCCCCGCGGCGGCGGCGGTGGAGAGGGCGGAACTCGGCGTCGGGGCGGGGCCGCAGGCGGCGCGGCGGGATTTGGCCGAGGGGGGGGGGTGTTTGACGGTCAGGAGGATCGCACGTGGGAGGAGATTGGTGGAGCGATGGAGGGTGCGGACGCGGTTCCCCAGCACGTAATTATTAGGAGTAGAGATAGAGATATGGTACCGGTTCAATTTTTCAGGTGACCGGTTCAATCCACCGGTTCAAAATTATTGAACCGGGTGCTCAACCGGTTCTTAACGGTTGAACCAATGAACCAATGAACCGATGCCCTCACCGGTTCGATGACCGGTCCGGTCCTAATAACTATGGTGTGAGGTCCTAAGAAAGCTACAACGTCTTAGAATGAATCACAGTTTTGGAACATTTGTTGCATGCCATTTGCTGTGTTCACAGCTTAGTTCAGAATTGACACATATCCATTTTGACAAACCAGGCACTTCAGTATTTCAATTGCACAACAGGCAAGAGTACTGAAGAAATGACCGATGTCGAAGGCATTTGCCGCCGAGTAGAAATCTAGTGTGTATTTGATAAATCAAGCCAACAAGTCGTATCAAAATTCCCACCTACTGTTCTGAGCAGCACACGATTATTAGATGGACCTATTGGTCCCCATGTAATTTTATATAAAGAAATAGTAAATATCCAGGCCTCTATTATTGCATAGCGATATCTGGTCATTATTACAAAACTGTACGATCTTGTTTTAGGAATACATTAGCAGCTCCAGCATTAATTAGCAACTAGGGTATTCCTTCACATTTCCAAACTGCAAACATTAGCAAAAACTAGACTAGATCTGTTGTTGACTTGTTGATGAAGAGAGATCATGAATTCCACAGCACAGACAGTAGGCGGTGTCCTGGTTGGATGCGCAGTGCACTGACCAAGAAGTTGAGGAGCATACAGCAGTAGTACGTGGTGAATCAAGAACCTGGGCTTGTGAGAGAGGTTTGACCCGAGAGCACATCTTCGAGTTTTCTCAAAGCTCGCTCTCCTAAAAAAGCACTAGTAATCTTTTTTTTCCGAAAATACACTATTCTGATTTTACAATAACCGGTTTCCATTAAACGTGCATTAGATGTGGTACAAACAGCGATGGATGACAGGAAAAATGCAGTTATAGGAATTAAAGTTTTCACAAAACCTGTGATACAAACAACCCCTATGTTGGGTGGCTAAGCATTTTGAAGTAACAGTGAATGCCAGTAAAGAGACAGCTTAGTAGAAGAGGAAGAAACTTTGAATTGAGCGTATGAGTGATGCACTCAGTTTACTATCAGCGTTTGTTAACAAGGGGTACTCTTAGTCTCCGATTCTTTACATTATGAAAAGTTATAAGCACCGTGTATACGTTGCAAATATTTAAATAATATTGGGTAACTTTATTTGCTATACAAATAATATATGAAGCCGGATATATCACTACATAGCAACGTCTTGATGATGATTATCATTGCTGTAGTTTTTCTGGGAGATCCTTGAGGATCAACAGAAAATCAGTCTATTGCAACAACACCAGCACAGCAAGCTAAGTACAGCAGATACCAAGCCATATTGAGGCCACCACTGGGTTGCAGTTAGCAGGCCCAAGGAACATGAGGCCCAGATCACCAGACGACAAACACACCGCCCCTATATACTCCAATCTATTCCTTACATTTAGGTGATTAATTCGTTATTCATGCCTCAAACAACGTTCTTTTGTAATCATCCTGATTCACTGGATAAACAGATAGCTGTTGGAGCAAGAAAAAATAAACAGATCGCCAAGGACGTACAGGACAAAGATAATGGAGAAGCCCTTGGTGGTGTAGCTGGCTTCCTTGCTTGAGATCCAGGATGTGCAGCACACGCAGTTGACTTTCAAGAACCGTGTTGGGGGAGGATAGAGATGCTTTTTTCCAATGACACTAATAATATGTCTGTAAAAAAAACTATAATTGTACTTTTGATGGGACCAAGAGAATATATAATTCGCTTTCAAATATATCAATTATCATCTCATTTGTCTCCTACCCAAAGATTGTCACTGCAGGTAAATGTGCTGTTTTCCATGGAAAGGTAAAACAATGATCTGCATTTCTAATGTCTGCAAGATGGCCTTGATTGGAGCTCAGTCACGGGGGTTCTGAGTGACTGTCCTTGCGCTGATCCAACTGGTACTTCCACCAGGCCAGCATTTCGTAGGACATCTTTAACTGAAGGTTGCAAGCTCTAAGGTTGATAGAACGCCCGTGACTGTCCGACAATTCATCGGTGTTGATCCAAGTTGACTGCTCCCGATGTCTCCTAAGCCTAGCTACTGGCCTAGCTTGCTCTGCACATAACCACAAAGAGAAACGGTTTGGATATTGTTGCTGACCGTACCCTTTCACTACAGGAAGCTTTTGCCGAGTGTAACACTCGGCAAAGCCGAGTCGGCATATCTCGTGTCGGCAAAGGCAGTGTTTGCCGAGTGTCGGATGTCGGGCACTCGGCACATCCGACACTCGGCAAAGCCTTTGCCGAGTGCGAAACCAAACACTCGGCAACATAAAGCACTAACAGACGGCCCCCCAACGGAAAGGCGCTGTCTGAGGCCGTTTGTGAGTTTTAACGGGGGCTTTGCCGAGTGCTACCCTCGGCAAAGCCCCCGCTCTTTGCCGAGTGTCGCCCTAACAGGCACTCGGCAAACATGTGTCTGGACCAGGCCGGCCCATCTGTTTGCCGAGTGTCTGGTGGGCCACACTCGGCAAATAGGCAGCCCTTTTGCCGAGTGTCCGGCGGCCACACTCGGCAAACAGGTGACAGCCAGCAGGGCAGTAGGCCAGCCAGGGCCGCCCTTTGCCGAGTGTTAAAGCCAAAACACTCGGCAAAGGCCAGGTTTGCCGAGTGTTAAAGCCAAAACACTCGGCAAAGGCTGTCCAGAAATGACAGAAACAGCCTCTTTGCCGAGTGTTTTGGCTTTACCACTCGGCAAAGCATGTCTTTGCCGAGTGTAACACTCGGCAAAACCCCTATACCCCCCCTATTTCTACTGCTCGGTCACGTATATAGGACCCCATCAAAAAAGACATTACAGGCGGTTCATATACATGATCATATTCATCACAGGCAGTTCATATATATTCATATGCATCACAGGCAGTTCATATATATACATCGACCATAAATCCGCAACGGACATATATCACAGGCAGTTCGACAATAAAGGTTCACAAGTACACAATTTGTAACGACAGCATTACAATTGCAGGGCATTTTATAAAGTGCAAAAGAGCATAAGATAGTTAGCAATTCACCAACTACATAAACGCACCAACTCACTGAGGAGGGGCTCCAAACAAAGATCGAACCGCCCGCGTCACTAGGTCTTCTTCTGGAGGCGCGTCGTTTGAAGCCGCCGAGCCAGGAGTCTGTCCCAAAAGAGATTTAAGTCAGAAACTTAAACTACAGAAACTTAAACTAATAGAATAGATATGTAATTAAGTGAATGAAGTGACTCACGGGAGAAATGGGAACACGCGGTGGAGGCGAGGGCCCCCGACGCGGCGCTCGGAGCAGTGCCGGCGGCCGGTGAGGCGGCGCTCGAGCCGGCGTGGGAGGAGCGGCGGCGGCCGGTGCGGCGCGGCCCTGTGCCTGTC
>OAMR01000202.1:402710-416403 GCA_900205405.1 Echinochloa crus-galli | reverse complement strand
ACCGTTTTTGACCCGGTACTAAAGATGTCACCTTTTAGCACCGGAAGAGTAGCACCGGTTGAAAAACCCGGTGCTAAAGGGGTTTTAACCGTGCCAATAGCACTTATTCCGGTAGTGTAGACAACAGGTCGTCTGTAGCCAGACAGCTCATACAATCCATAGACAGAGAAGCCGTGTGTAAGCTGTTTAATTTTGTATAGAACTTACCGGTGCTAAAGGTGGGGGCACTAGCCAAAAATATTTGCATATTTGCGTGTTGCCGGATTCGAACTCAAGACCTCTTGGCTCGCGCGCGTACACCCACCTAACCATCTCACCTACACAGCACATGTGATAGAATAAAAGATACGCTCCTTTTGAAGTAGCATGTGACACCCATATTAGCACCGGGTTGTATTTACCACCCGGTGCTAAAGGGCCTTTAGCACCGGGTCGTAACACCACCCGGGGCTAAAGGGTCACCCTTTAGCACCGGATCGTAATACCACCCGGTGCTAAAGGAGGGGGACCCTTTAGCACCGGATCGTAACAACAACCGGTGCTAAAGGGTACTTTTAGCACCGGTTGGTAACATCAACCGGTGCTAAAGGGTCCCGGGGGCGCCCCAATTTTCATTAGCACCGGTTCTTTAGTGTACCGAGACATATAGAGGGGGCGGATGATGGATTTTCTGGTAGTGCTAAGGGCCCTGTACCTGCCCTAATGGCTGCCCCGGCTACCGCACCGCCCGTGCAGGGCTGCCCAACCCGCCGCACACGCTCACACGCTGCCGCGCCGGTCTGCCGCGCGCCGTGCATGGAGCACCGCCCCGTGCTGGCCCGCCTCACGCCCGCGCGCGCCGGCCTGTCCGCAGCGCATGAGCACCGCCCTTCGCTGGCTCACCACACGTGCCAGCGCCGACCTGCCCCACCGCACAGGAGTGCCCGACGACGCCGCGCAGAACCAGGCCGCTCTTGGACGAGTCCGCGCACAACCATCCCGAAGCTCCTATACGGATACGCATACGCCCGACGAAGATGCCGCCATCCAATTAGTGCTGGCACCATGGTTCCTAGGGTAAAGTTGTTTTTTTCACCTTCAGTTAACAATCATATACTCAAGTTATAAAGGTAATGGCATACAATGGATGAGTAAAATTTCTAATGGCCCTGGAGTGATACACTAAATTTATGATGGTATTAAGGATGGGTTAAATTTTTTATGGCATACAGTGAATTTTCTCTTGTCAATATTGAAGGTCATTACCTATCATATTCTACGTGTCAATGGTGACATGTCTTGGGTGATGACTATGTAGGCAGACAACTCAAGTTGAACTTGCATGTATTTGGCCTTATGCCCCTTACAGGTGCTTGATCTTGTCACCCAAGATGAGTCAAGCTGAACATGTATGTGTTTTGGCCAACGTCCCTGACAGGTGCATGATCTGTTGGTACCGTTCTCTACCGTATTATATTATTATATTAATTATAAAACAAGTATTGTTTCTGCAGTACGTCATAATTTTACAGAAAACCCCCTAACTTTTACCAATTTTTTGCCTGTTAGTTCCCTGATCCGAATCCGAATCAAGTACACTAAAGAAACAAATCGATCGAGTCGGGTCCATCCCCAATTCGGTTTGTTGTTCAACAACCTTGGCCCACAACCATGAGGAGCTCCAGGCGGGATCCTCCTCGAGGAAGACGGTGGCACCGCTGGGGTTGAGCGCGTGCCAGAGCCTGGAGTCGTGGCCGAGGCCAAACACCAGCAGCGACAGCGGCGCGCGGCGGCAGAGCACGGCTAGGGAGAGGGAGATCTCAAATGATCCGGCACGGTCTCTGTGGTGGCGTACTCGACGGCGGCGTCGGTCAGCGTGGCCACGCCCGGCGCGCCGTAGCCAGACCTGGATGGCGCCGAGACTGCCGGCAGTCACGGCAGCGAGAGCGCCAGCGGCGGGATCGGGTACGGCTCCAGCGGCATGGTCACCAGCGTGGCCGCCAGGAAGAAGAACACCGCCAGCAGCAACGCGCACGCGCCGACGGCGAGGAGGCCGGCCACGGCGGCCGGGGGGGCTTCATTGCTCGGCGATGTCGGTGTCGGTGCTCGACACGACTTGCCGCGACACCCGCATATATGTAGTGTGTGACTGTGCAGTGTGCCTCGATCGCTCGCTTGCCTGTGACCACGCTGCGCCTCCGTTGTGCTGCTGATCACGAAGGGCCACATCGCTTGTGCAACATCCATGCCCCCGGCGGTGCGTCCTCCCTTCCATGTGCTGCCGCTCTCCTCATCATCAGCGTCGTTGGCATCCTTCACGCAGGCTCACCGCAATGAGTTGCCGGCCTACAGCCATCCGCGAGCCACCATCTTGTGGCGCAGTCAGAAGCCAGCAAAACCCCCATGGCTTGGTGAAAGGCAAAGCCGGGCGCCGAAAGCTGTGTCACTGAAGTGTTGCGGTAGAGTCGAGACGAGAGGTTAAGCAATGCATGTGAGAATATGATGTGGATGACTGGAGAACCATAAAACAGGATAAGAACGCATGATCTTTGAACCGTGGAGGAACGAGGTTCATAGACCGGTCCACATTCAAGTGAGGCATGGACTGAAATAACGTACGTTAGCTTCATATTGTGAGTACAAATTAATTATAAATTTACCATTAGATGTGGCTGTTTAATGCCAAGGAAATAAATATCATTCTTGGTAGTTTCATTTTAGCTTACATGACAAAGATTGGCCACCAAGATGTAGTGGCGGTAGAAAAGCTATAGATTGAGACAATTTTAGTTAATTAGATGATGTTATATAAGCAATTCCACAATTGAATTTACTAAAGTTTCATGTTTTTATCGGTAGTTAAATCTTCTAAATAAACTAGCATAAGTGTTGCTTAATTCATGACATGACAGAGTAATAACTACATAGGATATTCAAATTTCTTTCTCCGTAGCAACGCAGGGGCATATTTGCTAGTATAATAAAGAATGCACTATCTTTCATTGTGGAGGGAACGGGCTAGACTGTCCCACAGTGGGTTCCATTGGATTAAAGTTGACTGCACCTGACGTCTCTCAAGCCTCACGACATGGCTGGCCTGGCTCCGAGCTGTTTGGAGATTGCGCACCATTGCTTAATGGAGTCCCATTTTTCCTAATTGGTACGACCACGGACGACTATACACTACATTGCACATATATAGCAGTAAACCTAAGGATGTAAGATATTATCTCGTATCAACCTTTACAGACTAGGGACCTATAGGAGAAACCTCTGCGTTTGATGCTCTCGTTGTTGCCCAGAGAGTGGCGTGTTTGAGGGCGGTGTCCGCAGAGAAGTGTTCCCTTCAGGTGGAACTGCCTGGGGAGACGAGAGGATTTATCTCGCATAGGCATGATTTAGGATATGTGAGAAAAGATGGGGAAATACGCTTCATGCTATGAATTTGCGACGAGCACGGTGAGTACGGAGTAGGACATACACGGCTATTGAGAAAAACCCCGCTGTCTTGTTAGTTTCGCAGACCCGCACAGATCCTGAGTATATATCCGCTTGCTAATATAATCGCAGATAGCAGTTAGCAATATTCAATACTAATCACCCTTCGCTAATTAATCAAGGTCTTAATACCTGATCACGTGAATAGCGTCCATATAATATTAGCCGCAATATTCTAATAGAAGAATCTCATTTAAATATCGCTGATTAGGAGGCGTGAGAATCAGTGTCATGCTGAATTCTAAATAAGCCAAATATATTACTCCTAATCGTGATTAGCGTCACGATTAGCGCTAAATATCTCGAATAGTACGTGCATAATGTAACCAGCATATCCAAATACCTAAATATATACACCGCATCTCTATATCTTAATTTATATTTTGTTGTTTATATTTGTGTGGTATCTATCCAGGGTCGGTAGCTACCCAATTTACTCGTAACTCACAACAGAAAACCGTGGCAGCAAAAAACATGAAGTAGTTTTTCTTGTTTTGTTCTCTCCATCTATACTCAACAACGCCAGCGGCGTCAGCTGAAACCACCCAAACTATTTCTTACTTTTCAACATACTAGCTACTAGGACGGTGGCCATGATTTAGATTGTTTCCGGGTTTTTTAATTTTGATTCTCTCTTATGTTGAAAACTACTGAATCATCTTAGTATGAAAAAGTAAGATCGGGGTCTAGGACTGTACGTACTTGGACTATTAAAATCATGTTTCAGAAACAGTTATTTTCTTCAAAAATCGTGCAATGCAAACACGGTGCCCTATATATAAAAATTCCCTTCAGGCGATCTTTAGTGCATCAAAACCTCTTTTCTTGGAATAACTTAGTGCTAAGAATTGTGGATATTCAGCTAATTGACGAACCATATTTGTTTAGATGTTTGGAAAATTCATGTGAACTATTCTGGGCTATAACTATGTACACTACTTTGCCCAACTCAAATGCTATACCCCATAACATAATTTTGTATCGAAGCTTAAAATATCTTTCAACGATATACCTTTATATTTCTCTGAAATGACGCTTATCTCAGATGTATTCTGTAAGTTAGTTTAACTGAAACTTGCACGCTTTGTAGAACGAAGTTGAGGGAACGGCCATGACAGCCCGACTGTTCCTCCTGATCGATCGTAGTTGACTGCTCTGACGCCTCCTAAACCTACCCACTGGCCTTGCCATGTACACATACATATGCAATCTGGCCTGTTCGGACTTTGCGTACGTTTATCTCTATAACTCATTCGTATGAAAAACACAACTATATACACACATTGCATATATATAGCAGAGACCCTATGTCGGGAGAGATATCCAAGAGAAACCAGAAAGATACATAAAAGCTGGACAGATCACCTGCATTGACACTACTAGCGAACTAGAAACTAGCCTCTATTGCCACTCTTGGTTGGATTTATTCGTTTTTTTTAGTTTGGCCATTCGTGGAGCTCACTTGTGTTTTGGATGACAGTCCATGTTAACTGTCTGGTACTTCAAGAATCTTGACGTTTCGTAGCACATCTTTAACCGAAGCTTTTACTCTCTCTACAAGCTGAAGCTAACGGCTACGGCTGTGTCCCGTTCCTCAGGATCAATCCACGTCGACATCTCCTGACGTCTCCTAGACCAAGATACTGGTTATTGCTCTATATCACTCGGATGAAAACTACTGTACACATAGCACATTCCTTTTATTGTAGTGAGCCTAGCTATAGAAAGGTAGCTAGGAATATATACACTAGCAAAAACTAGAAATTGGCAGAATAGGCCATTTAGTCATTCAACATTGGTCAAAGGCCCAGTTTCGTCCTTCATCTTTCAAAAGGGCCAATTAAGTCCCTCAATTTTTTACTTTTTGGTTCAATCAAACCCTTTTGTCCTATGTGGCTTCTACATAGGCATAGAGGAATGCAACATAAGCATCGTAGGAGGTCCGATTTGAGTTTTTATGTGTGTTAGGGTTATTGCGGGGACAATGTAGGGTCATGATAAATAGGCCTACAACAACATGTGAAGGTTATGACTATCTTTTTCCAACAAATTGACTTTCTGGTTTTATAATTTTGTGCCCAAATTTTTATTGGTCTTGATTAATTTTGCAATCCCTCATCCGCAAGTTAAGAGCATAGAATGAATGAAATCTTAGCTGACTTGGCATGCTTAAATAGAAGCCACATAGGACAAGGGACCGAATCAACCCATGAAAGAGAAGTTAAGGGACTTAATTGGGCATTTTGAAAGATGAAGGATGAAACTGAGCCTTTGACGAAAGTGGAAGGTCCATTTTGGCTATTCTGTCGGTGGCCCCAAGGCCTAGACCATGCGCGGCGTAGCGGGGCGGAGAGGTTGGTGAGCGAGGGGGTGCCGGCATACAGCGTTGGGCGTGGTGCGGCCAGCGGCGGTACGGCTAGCACAGGGGGAGGGGGGAATCCGACCCCAGGGGTGTCGGTTCCAGCACGGGCGGTTCACCTTGGAACTGGGATGGCCCCTAAAACATGTTTGTCGTGCGTTTAGCGCGGCGCACGACAAAATAAAGCGATAGACGGCACAGGGGTGACGGCGGGAGCTTTGTCGGCAGCCACTGACGGCGGGGCGTAGGCGTTTGCCGTGCGCCGCCAGCCTGGCGCACGGCAAAGACTAGCCGTTTTCCGTGCGCCGCCAGCCTGGCGCACGGGAAACTATGGCCTGTTTGCCGTGCACCCTCGTTTCGGCGCACGGCAAACATGCCAAAAAATTCCTATTTTTTTGTTTTTCGGTTTAAAAGGACCCCATCAACCAAATTTCACAAAGATCATATATATATCATATAAAACATCACAGGCATTATGTATAGAGCACAATAACCATCATTAAATCCATAAATACAAATTTCTTTCAACAATATACATGAACAAGTTCACAATTCATTCACGAGTATATAAACGAGTTCACAATCCATCCTCTAGACCATATCATCGTCATACAACCACAAGTTCATAAACACGAGCTCACTGAGGAGGGGGTGGCTGGAACGACGGCGGTGGGGCGGCGATCATAGGAGGGAACAGCTCCTGGGGTTTCAACCCTGGTGGTGACACTTCAACATTATTCGATGTTGTGGACTGATTCTACAAACAAAAAGGAGTATTTTGTATCTAACTTATTATGTCATTTCTATCAATCTCTAATATCTCTAGGTATCTAAGAGAGTTGAATTGAAATGAAGCGAGGTTTGCAAGTGACTCACAACGGGAGTTGTCGGAAACGTAGCCGACTGCGGAGTGAACACCAACTGGGGCATCAGAGGCATCTGAGGCATCGGTGGCATTGGTAGACCCCCCAAAAGAGCTGCCGTGCATGCCTGCATGTACTCGGTCATTAGCTGCTGCTGCTGAGACATGTGTTGGAGCATCAGCTGCTGATGCTCGGCCACCTATGTGGCCACTCGCTGCTCAACCTAGGCTAAGACCACCTGGTGTGCCGCTGCTTGCTCATCGAACTGGGCCTACAATTACAATGCAAAGAACACATATGTTTGTCTCATTATCACAATGCAAAGGAAACATATATGTGTAGATATTGAGTAACGATGAATATTTCAGAAATAACCTGAAGTCGGTCCACTCGGACCTGTGTCGCAGAAGGCCGTGGGAGTATCGGAGGGCTACTGCCCGTGCTCCTGGCTCAGAGGGCCACGAGAGTGGGAGTACTGGCCGTGTCTACCATGCTGTCGAGAATATAGTAGCGACCATGCTTCTTTCCTTGCCCAACCCTCATGATCACCTCTCCATCAAGCGGCGCACGGCTCAGATCCCACTCTGGCCCATGGATTTGCCTTCCATCTCTGTGTATGAAATGATGCAGCCGTGGATGGAGGGGTCGGTGTACGCCTCAGGCGGGACCTAGGGGTTGTGCGACAAGGCCCATCCCATGAACTCGTTGCACTCAGCGCCTCCATGGGAGTTGGACTGCGAACAAAGAGCAAGTTGATTACAAATTATGCAGAATTGAACGTTACAACAAACAAATGATTCTCGCTCCATACCCATCGTGCCATGTATTGCTCCTTGGTCATGTTGCCTTGATGGTGGCTCGGGTATCGCATCAGCAACTGCTTCTCTCGGCCTTGCTCGTGCTTATGAAACCACTCCAGCGTGAACCACTTGTTGACGATGTGCTCCCAGTAATAGGCATCGTTACGGCACCATTTCACGAGCATCTACACGTCATCAAGCCAACGACAAGTAAGAATATCATATTAAGCGATGTCTTCAAATCGAGAATAAAACCAATTTCACCTGCAAGTATTCCTCTCGGGTCAGCTTCACGGTTCTTGCTTCAGCTTTGCCCATATTCCTCCCTAACTTGTTGATGGCGTGGTCTACGATGCATTGAACTTGTGCCTCAAAGTGCATGTCCAACACCAGCTTGTATCATACCTTATCCATCACCTTATCCGCCTCATCGGCATATCCATCAACAAGCCTGTAAAAATCCTGCATATAAAGACAATGATCTCAAGTCACACCAGAAAAAATGTGCAGTAAATATAATGTACCGAATAGTGTACTGCAAGAAAGACTGACCCAGAGTTCAGCCTCCACCCGTTCCGCCTTATTGTTATAGACCCTGCCGGTCGGATCCCTATTATCTTTGGCACGGTGGTATTGCGCCCACGTCCAGGCTGGCTCGTACGTGTCCGGTATGATCTCGACCATGCCTGAAAAGTGTTCCCTAACCAAACCACCGAGGATGCCGTTGACGTGGCAGTTGTGACCAACACGCTCGATAGTTTCCCAACCCTTGCCACAAGTCAAAAAGATGAAATATTAGTTTGTATTTCGATTTCAAAAAGATCAAATGAAAAGATATTGACAATGCACAAAGGTGCGTACTTTCTGCCCGAGGGTTTACTCAGCGGGCGTAGAGCTGGTGCTATTGGCCTCACCGGGAGTCACGAGGGTCCTCGTTGCCAAATGGTCACACCAGAGCTTCCCCCTGATGTTCCCCCCTCCACCTCCTCGTCCCCCTCACCCTCCACCTCCTCTCCCCCCCTCCGATCTCCCTTTCCTGCCACATACCTCATCCCCCTGGTCATCCTCCTCCTCCTCCCGGTGCACCTGCCGCTCTCGGCCCTTCTTGGGGCCACCCTTCCCTTGATCCAAGCCTTTACCTCTCGGAGGCGAGGGTACGTCGACTGCCCTCTTGACTCTTCTGTACGCGGAGGCTTACGCACGCGCAAGTCCTCCGCCCACCATCTTTGTTCTATCACCTAAAATTAAACCAGAAAATAAGCCAATAAATAAATAAAGAATACATAATTAGTAAAAATAACATGATATTGCAAAAGAGAAAGAATATGATATTGAGGCATACATGTATTAGAAATAAACATCTGTATCGAGATTATCTGGATGATTAGGTTGTTCATCCGATGAAGAAATGTCTTCATCAATTCATAATTGTATTTTCTCAAGTAGTTCTACATCCCTGTCATTATTAACCTCATCTCCAGATCCGAGCCATCACCACTTTCGTCATCTTTTTCTATTTCGACCGCTTCGGTTAAGTCTATCACAAAATTGCCTAATAGCCCATTTTCTTGGGAGAACTCTCCGTCATATGTATTTGGGTCTATGTTGTAATCTTCGTTATTTGGGACAGGTAGTCTACCATGTGGTGATACCTTGTACACAACGTCCCAACCCAGCAGATTGTCATTTTTTCACGGGTGTGAGAGATAATACACTTGCGTGGCTTGTTGAGCCACAATATAGACATCGTCTCCTGCATAGACGGATGATTGATGAATTTCGACTAGTCCAATATTAAGGTTTTCTCGCTTAATATTAGGATCAAACCAGTGACATTTGAATATGACAGGTTTAAGTTTTTTGCGACCACGAAATGTGAGTTGATAGATTTATTCAATTCTTCCATAATAGTCATTGCCATCATTGCTTTTCATACAAACTCCGGTGTTTGTGGTTCTTTGGTTGGGCTGACTCTGCTCGTGTCTATGTGTGTGAAAGCGGTACCCGTTCACGTCATAGCCGCCATATGACATAACCCTAGAATCACACCCAAGCGAAACTTGTATCAACTCAGGATACATAGACCCATAACTTTGGCCCTGCAAGTACAAGGAAGACCTTTCGTCTATTTATAAGCACGTACGAGGAATGTGTATTGTCGAACATATGTAAAGTACGACCGTACCTTGTGTTTGAACCAAGAAATCAAATCAGGGCTTCCATGTCCCGCGCCCGTATCAAGAAGGGTATCAACTTCCCGCTGGGTCGGCTCCCTTCGTTGCCTCCAGAATTTTCTAATAAATTCACTATACGAACGAGGGACTTGGATACCATTAATATAGTGATTATAAGCTAGCAACAATCGATAACTACTTTGTTGAGAACTTACTCAATATATGGGTGCGCTTTAGATAGATTGGTCAACACATAAATCATGATTCTGCGCCATTGTCCGTATTGTAAGTTCTTACAAGTCGAAACACTTGCACTTCCGAGTTGCCCCATGAAGAGGCTAAGGTTCGACTCATTATCATCGGCATTGTAATGGGGGGGGGGTGGATGATGCACACTAGGAAGAGTGTCAGCATAGTATCTTGTTGTAAAGTTTGTCACCTCCTCAGTACGGTATGCCTCCGCAATGGAAGCTTCAATTTTGCATTTGTTTTTACATTTGGTTCGTAGAACCTTTTGTTGTCTTTTAATTGCATAGCACCAATGTCCATGCACAGGGCCCCCCAATCGTGCCTCAGTCGGGAGGTGCAACATCATGTGCTGCATCGGATTGAAAAATGCTGGAGGAAAGATCTTCTCGAACTTACAAAGCAAGACCGGAGCTAAAACTTCCAATTGTGCAACCAGTGTCCGAGATAACTCCTTAGCACAGAGGATGCGGAAGAAATAGCTTACCTCTGCCAGCACTAGCCACACATTGTTAGGGAGATAGCCTCGAGTCATTACCAGAAGAAGCCGCTCAATCCATATGTGATAGTCATGACTCTTGAGCCTATTTATTCGCATAGTAGTTAAGTTCACCCCCCGCTTCTTAGATTTGCGGCATACCCATCGGGAAACATTAAAGTTTGAAACCATTTTAGTATTTCCCTCCTATGTTCCTTCTTTACGACGCATGGGGCTGGCGGCTTTTCCCATTTCTTGGCATCTTTGGAAGGCGGAATGTTGTATTTTGGTCTATCGCATAATCTAGCTTGATCAACTCTTGCTTTAACGTTATCCTTTGTCTTACCAGGAATGCCCATTATAGTACCCTAGAGTGCTTCGACCATATTCTTTTCCGTGTGCATCATATCGATGTTACGTGGAAGAAGAAGGTCATCCATGTACGGTAGCCTCCACAAGGCCGACTTTTGAGTCCAGGAATGTTTGACACCGTATCCCAGAAAACCACCCACATTCTTTTCCTTGAGTGCGTCTAGCTGCACACGAACCGCGGCACCTGTCAAGATCCATAGGAAGAAATTCTTGGTGGGGGTCATCAACTACGACACCTTTTGTAAAGTTCTTGGTGTCTTGTCTGAATTTATGATCCATAGGAAGAAATTATTGGTGTAAGTCGAAAAAAGAATATTTGCCACCCTTCTTCAACTAGATGAACCTGAAAGCTGCCTTACATACTGGGCATGGGAACTTCCCGTGGACACACCATCCGCAGAATAGCCCATACGCCGGATGGTCATGTAGGGAGTACATGTACCACACTCGCATTTTAAAGTTTGTCTTTATAGCTCGATCATATGTGTCTACCTCATCCTCCCAAGCATGAAGCAAATCATCAATAAGAGGTTCCATGTACACACACATATTCTCCCCCAGATATCCTGGAATTATTAGCAACAAGAATATGAACTGTCACTGAAAGATGACGCCGGGGAGGGCGGGGAGATTCAGGGGGACAACGAACACGGGCCAACAAGTGTGTGGCGCAGCCGTCATTCAATATGGATTGAACCCATCTATTGCCAATGCAACGCGTACATTTCGAGCGCCTTCAGCTTTCTCACTATGACGCGTGTCAAAATATTTCTAAGCCTCAGCATCAACTGGATGTACCATGTTTTCGGGACGATATCGTATGCCATGTTTGTGCCATGTCATTTGTTTCGCGGTTTCCTTGGTCATGTAAATCCGTTGGATCCTCTGTATGAATGGAAGGTAACGTATGATTTTCACTGGAATGGAGAGTTGCCTCTTTTTACCATCACCGTAATCTACCTCTAGGTACCTAGATGCCTTGCATTTCGAGCATTTAGTTGCATCTGCATGTTCTTTCTGAAACAAGACGCATCCTTTCGGACAAGCATCTATCGGCTTGTATGGCAGCTTAAGTACCTGAAGCATCTTTTGTGCCTCATACATGTTGGGTGGCAGATTGTGGCCTTTCGGAAGAAGGCTGCCAAAAACGGTAATCATCTCATTAAAGCCGTCTCGACTGATTCCAAATTTAGTCTTTAGGGCCATTACGCGGCCGATGGCATCCAATTAAGACATGTCAGTGTGCTCGTGAAGTGGTTTCTGTGCACTTGACAACATATGGTAATAAGCCTTTGCGGTTGCCTCTGGAGGCTCCTCCGTATCATGGTTCGGCCCTCCATCGAAGTGTGCTTCATGATAGTCATCCAACATGTCTCCGCACCCGGCTTCAGCATCATAATCATCGATGCGTTGCCTGATGACCTCGTCTCTCGCACAATGGGCTTCACCATGACAGATCCACCGGGTATAGTTTGCCATAAACCCATATCTGCAAATGTGATTACCTATTTCAAGCTGAGGTTGGTCTTTCTTGTTGTCACAATTTTTGCAGGGACACGGATCTTTATACTATCCTTTGTCAAATGCCTTGATCAGGAAATCATTGACCTTGTTTACGAATTCATCGGTCCAGTCACGATTACTTGTCCAACCCATGTACATCCACTCACGATTATCCATCCTTCAACATATAATATATGAGCATGTGATACAAAAATCGTTTGATATACACGATGTCTACCATGCTCTAATAGGTAAAGATAGGTCCTAATCCCACACGAGGATGTGTAGACGGGGTTAGTTTCCATGATCTGCTCCTATCCGAGACAGAATTTCGGCAGCACCTCCCCGCTGCTCTCCTGATACACGTCCTAACAAGGAGATTGTGTATCCGGAGAACAACAGGGAGGTGCACTAAAATTCTATCTTGGATAGAAGCAGAGCATGGAAACTAACCCCGTCTACACATCCTTAGGCTGTCCAAAAAGCGTGGACAATCCAAAACAGATACGGTCATACATATGCAAGGATCTGCATATTTGCAACCGTATCTCTTTCGAACGGGAGACACCTAGCTAGGTTACCGGCCTAATCTACGAACATGATGCGCAAATAGGGGAGTTTTGCATGTCCTCACCTAGTAACTCGACAGCGAGGCAGGAGTGGACGGCAAGACGGGCTCGGCGAGGCCTCCGAGGCCTCCTACTCCTCCTTCGGCAATGCCTGCGGCAATGGGAGAAGTCCTGCAAAAGTAGATCAATGCTTAGCAATATTTTGAAATATTGACAGCACCACCCCTGTACGGGAAGGTTACCAAACCCCACATCCTGCAAAAAAAACTAGCCATGACATGAAGGTCGGGCCACACAACAGTTTTCTTGACACGGCTTGATGGCCGGACACAAGGCATTCACCGCCGAATGGATCTCACCTATACGGGCTCAATGGCGATCTCCGCCTCCTCCTCCGATCCGAGTACGCCCAAGATGCCCTCCTCTTCCCCCTAAAATTAATTAGTACAACATGACAAATTGAGAGACATAACAAGTTAAAATTATATATCGACAATGCTAAGATTAACTACAATGTCTAAAATTATATATCTACAATTCAATATCTAAAATGATATATCTACAATGTCAAACTAATTTAACTAAACAACTAAATTAACTATTTTCAAATTATATATATACACAATTCTATATCTAAAATTCAATATCTAATTACAAACTATACATCTAACTATAGATCTACAGTTGCTAATGCTAACTAATTATAACCATACGCTAAACTAATAACTATATATCTAAAAAATTAACAAAAACAACTAAATTAACAAAAACAAGTAAATTAACCTGCTGCGGTGGGAGGAGCGTGGCCGGGGGCCGGACGGCCGCGGCCGGGAGCGGACCGGGCGGCGAGCG
>OAMR01000202.1:390890-401072 GCA_900205405.1 Echinochloa crus-galli | reverse complement strand
GGCAGGGAGCAGGAGGGAGACGGCGTCGGGGACGACGACGAGGACCGCGGCGGGGCGACCGGCGTCGGGGGAGGCGGCGCAGTGGAGGAGGCGGCAGCGGCGAAGGGGATGGCGGCGCAGTGGAGTCGGCATAGCGGCGGAGTTGTGCGTGCGCGTGAGTTGTGTGTGTGTGGGCGCAGTAGCGGGGGAAGGGTTAAAGGGACGCCACGTTTGCCATGCGCCCAGATCTGAGGCGCACAACAAACGTTTTAAACAGGCAGACACTGCCCCATGGGCCCCAGCTGTCTTTGTCGTGCGCCCGGGGGCCAAGCACATGGCAAAGAGCATTGTAATGCGGGGCCCACAGGGCAAGCCGGGTCAGGGCGTGACTCACAGACATGCGGCGCCCCTGACCAAACCTCCCGGTCAAGGACATGCGGGCCCGGAAGCATTTGCCGTGCGCCGCTGACCCAAGCGCACGGCAAAACTATCTGAATTGTCGTGCGCCTTACCCTACGGCGCACGGCAAATAATGTTCTCATGATGTCGTGCAACTCACAAATTCAAATTTAAGTTAAGACTAAATTCAAATTTTTATTTCAATTCAGGTACAACACTTTTTTTATTTATTCGTGAACTTATTGCTCAAATTTATATGTCATAATCAGAGTTAATGCACTAAAATTATCAAATGTATGCGAAAAATTTCTATAAATTCACGTGAGAGAGTCTATGTTGTAACGACTTGCTCAAAACGTTATCAACTATTTACCACAACATCCACATAGGATAGCAATACCTCTGGACAAATATCGTGATTTTCACACTTTTTTTCAGTTTATACAATTAAATAACAGTTTTACTATGCTTCGCTAACATGACTAAATTATATGAATATCATTTTTCCACGAACTTTGCTCTATTATTTATGCACTTGCAGTTCAAATAAATCCTTTAAAGAACGGGAAATTTTTAGAAATAGTAAATATGTCGAGAAATATATATAATCAGAGTATGTAGCATAAAATAATATTTTCGTACTAGATATATTGAAAGAAGCACAGAAATCAAACTTTTTTTCTGAAAGTTTACCGTGCGCTTTGGGGAAACGCACGACAAACACGTATTTTTGCCGTGCGTCTCTAGCAAGCTGCACGGCAAACAGCTCATGTGCGGCAAACAGCTCACGTGCAGGTCACGTGCACACCGTCCGATACCGGCGAGTGACGGCCGTTCGCGAGACGTGCACGTGCTTAATATTGTTTGCCGAGTGCTGCCAGCTGGACGCACGGCAAAGGTTGAAAGTTTGCCGCGGGCCCCGTGGCAGCGCACGGCAAACAATAACGGCCGTCGCTGGCCGTCCCTTGGCGGACGGACGACGCACGGGCCGAGCACGGACCAGAGCGTTTTTTGTGCGCTCTTTGGCCGGCGCACGGCAAACTATATGTTTGCCGTGCGCTGCTTTGACAACGCACGGCAAAAGCGCGGTATGCTGTGCGCTGTTGTTTTGCCGTGCGTTGCTCCGCTTACGCATGGAAAATATAGGTGTTTGCCGTGCGGCCGATATAAAGAGCACGGCGAACACTTACACGCACCGCAAATTAGCGTTCTCCGGTAGCGAGGGGTGACGCGAGGGTTGGTTGCGTCATGCATGGAATATATACTACGTAACATATTTATGTTGCGTTCGAGTAGTAAAAAATTTTATGTATTGTCTGTTTATGTTAAACCACTATGTCAAAACTCAACAAAGGAGACACACTAATAGGCGACGCGGAATTGAGACGCGTCATCAATGAGTCATTGGCGACGCGGGTTAACTAGACGCGTCACCAATAAGTCTGCAGAGTCTCCTATGTACCCCTAATAGGCGACACTTCTTAACGAGCCGCGTCGCCTATAACTGCCTCAGATATAGAAGACGCGTCCAGACGAATACGCGTCTCCTATAACTAAGTATATTGGTGACGCGGGTTCCTAACACGCGTCTCCTATTAGCAAGTCTCATATAACCGAGTCTTAAGATAAAAACAACAGGAAGACGCGCGCCACAACCTGGGCCTGAGCCCTAGTGGCCTTTGAGCCAGCCCAAGAAGACGCGCGCCGCGTTAGGGTTAGCCCTTCCCCTTCTGCGCTCGCCCCACTCCCCTTCCCCCCCTCCCTCCGTTCGCAGCCGCCGCCCCCTCCCCTCCGTTGCTGTCGACATCGCCGGGCGCGCCCGCCGGCGCCGCCTCGTCCCGTCCCGCCCTCGGCGACGCCGCCATCCCTCCGGTACCCTCCGGCGCCGTCCTCGCCGCGCTCCTCCACCGCTGCGCCGCCGCCGCCTGGGACGACCTCCTCTTCGATCGCGCTTCCCACCTCCCCGCGCCGCCGACTTCGCCACCGCCCCGCCCGCCCCAGCACTCTCCATCTCCATCTCCGGCCACTGCTCCCTCTCCATCCCCTCGGCCGCTTCCAGCCCCCCTACTCGGATCTCTCTCCCCCTCTCCTCCCAGTCCCCACCCCGGCCAGATCCAGATCCAAAGTCCAATCCGTTCATCTCTCTCTCTCTCTCTCTCTCTCTCTCTCTCTCTCTCTCTCTCTCTCTCTCTCTCTCTCTCTCTCTCTCTCTCTCTCTCTCTCTCTCTCTCTCTCTCTCTCTCTCTCTCTCTCTCTCTCTCTCTCTCTCTCTCTCTCTCTCTCTCTCTCTCTCTCTCTCTCTCTCTCTCTCTCTCTCTCTCTCTCTCTCTCTCTCTCTCTCTCTCTCTCTCTCTCTCTCTCTCTCTCTCTCTCTCTCTCTCTCTCTCTCTCTCTCTCTCTCTCTCTCTCTCTCTCTCTCTCTCTCAGATCAAATCTCGCCCACGAGCTTCCCATTCCCATGGTGTTGTGTACTCGAGGTTCACCTGTCGCATGGGGCGGTGGCGGCGCTGTGGAGGTCCCGGTGTCGGACGCCGCAGGTGGTGCCCGGTGCTGCATCAGCGCCGCAGGGGGAACGCGCGCCATGTGCAGGACGGCAGCGGCTCCAAACAGTGGTACTGCATCGACCTCTCTGGCGGCGTGCACTGGCAGAGCGGCGCACTCGCTGCCTCCCTGAACCAGGGACGAGGGCCCTTCAATGGGGCTCCATGATCCGTGTCCTCCACTTCGTCTGCGACTCCATCCACGACCGCCACAGGTGATAAATCGATTCCCCCTCCTCCCCTGCCCCCGGCAAGTACTGTTATTTCTGAACAGAAAAGGATGGATGCCATAACGCCCGGCAAACGTTCTTTGCCGTGCGCGCGAAATAAGGCGCACGGCAAAGACTTGTTTGCCGTGCAGTTATGCCGTGCAACCTTTACCGTGTTCATAGGCAAAAAACGCACGACAAAGGCTTTGCCGTGCGGATTTCGGACTTTGCCGTGCGCCCCAGGCAAACGCCGTGTTTCCCGTAGTGTCTGCACCATCCGTGCGATCCTAACTTTCTTCACGGTGGCTAAAAAGACCCTAGTACGCTTTAACTCGTTGGCAACTAACTAGGACCCCGTTAGCTTCAACTTATTTAGGCTTTCTTTGGATGGCTGTAGCACTTTTTTTTTACTGTTGGCTGCTGCTGCTTCAGGCAGCGCTGAAAGCCAGAAAAAAAGCAGCAAAAAAAGACAAAAGAAGTACAAGCGAACAGGCTATAAATTTATTAAAATTATGGTCATAAATTAATGTTGCCATGAAAATCAAACCTCGCCAATTAACTATGAGCAGTCCAACTCCTTATATCCACACTTTTTTGTGGTATTTTTTTAAATGACATGATTGCATTTTTATGAGGCAGAGGAAATACGTGTTTATGCATGGTAGTAGGCAACAGTAACCCTGTGCTTGTATTTGGATAGTCGTACCAATTAGACGGTTTAGTCGTTTTGTAGTGCAAAATGCATAAATAAATACTTACATATATGCTATATATTTTCTGTTATTGCATATTTTTTCCAAAAACAATCTAAACCATAACTTCAAGGATAGAAGTATAATAATATCCATTCTGTTCTTGTTGTAGTTCTTCACTAATATTATTCATCCGTCAATATCAAATAACGATCATATCACGTTCATAGGGGTGTAGATTAGGCTAAACCAAAGTGGGCCATGCCCGCGTGCTCTAGTCTTTTTCGTCCTCGGAGACCTGATCGTGGGTTTGCATTAGCGAGAGCGATTATCCCCTTAGTTTAGGGGACCCTTATGGCCGTCCCCGACAAATGTAATGTCAATTTGCAAACCATACCGTAGCAGTCTTTTGAATATAAATTTATAGCAATACAAAGATAACATGATGCTTGAAGCAGATAACTTTGAAAAATTGTACCCTCCAAAGAATAGTTGAGAAACTGATGAGTAGATGATTGATTCATGTAGTCAAATGTCTCCAAGATATTATTTTCATAGCACCGTAAGAAACCAACATTTACTGCCACTGCTTTTGGCACAATGGATAGGAATCATTGTGTCTTCACGGAACAGAAGACCAGTAGTCCAGTGCCTTACACCAGACAAGCAGAGGTAATCTTCTAGCTTCAAACTTCATTACTGTTACTGCTCAAGCGTATGAGTTTATTAATTTTATAGTCGAAATAAGTAATAAGCTAGTAGATTATCTTTAGTATTTTTCAATCATACTTACAAGGTCAAAGCCTAGGCATTGAGCAACAAAGGAAATGGTTCACCTGTGTCATTGCTGTCCAAAACATACTAACTCGGGAAAAACAGAAACTGTTAGAGTGAATTGTGATAAGCTGGTTGACAGTTCAGGTTTGGGCAGGCACATAAAATTGATAATACGAAGTTATGATATTAGAATGTGATATGTTGTACTGTGATAAAAAAATATTATAAGTAAGGGCAAGTACAACGCGACGTCGACTGCGGTCAACATGCACGTCTTTTTTGCGAACCCCCCAGCGTGAGTCAATGCCAGCTGACGTCTCATTCGACTACGAGTCGAGCTCGTGCTCCCAGGCGTCTCGACGAGGAAGAAGACCGTTATACGGCTCGCTGCCGGGAGACGACGGCGACGCGGATCCACTACGCGGGGAGGTGCGCAGGAGGCGCGCGAGAGGCGGTTTTGTCGGCAAAGATTACTCCCCACCCCCAAATCTCCCTCTCAAGTAGCCGCTGCCGTTGCGAGGACCGCCGGCCGCGCTGGCCGCCGCTGGGAAGATCACCGCTCGCTCGCGGCGTCGCCATCGCATCACCCGTGAGTCTTGTCTTGCCCCAGCTCGCCTCTCTGTTTCTTGATCACTTCTTGAATCTTGACGTGTTCTTGGTTGAGTTTCCTGAAGACGCCCATCTCTGATTCCGTGGAGAGAAGAGTGCCGCCACCGGACGGACTCCACGGCCAAGGAGGGCCTCTTGGTGCCCGATGGTGTCCCCGTGGTGCCCTGCGTCCGGTTTCAATTAGGCAAATCTATTTGTTGCTCTGAATCTGATGCAGAAATCATTCTAGTTTCTAACATGTGTGGGTAGAATTGTTATCCAAGATTGTTCTGAGTAGTAGATTTCCAATTTCATCTTAGCTGTATTTTTGTAGTAGCCATTTTCACTATGTAAAAACTCGTCAAAGAAGACACACTAATAGGAGACACTTAATTGAAACGCGTCACCAATATGTCATTGGAGACGCGGGTTTACCAGACGCGTCACCAATAAGTATGCAGATGCAACACGCGTCTCCTATGTACCTTAATAGGCGACGCTTCTTAACAAACCGCGTCGCCTATGACTGCCCCAGTTATAGGAGACGCGTCCCAATAAACACGCGTCTCCTATACAGTTTAGTACCGGCTGGGGTTTCCAGCCGGCACTAATCTGCCCGCCAGCCGGTGGCACGCACAAGTGCGCTTCGGCGCGGGAGCAGTTTAGTACCGGCTGGGAGTTACAGCCGGTACTAAACGAGCCAAAGCCGCACTGTGCTGCCGGACCGGTACTAATCTCATGAGTTAGTACCGGCCGGTTCTAGAGTGACCGGTACTGATGCAACCGGTATCTATGTGAGTTTTTCTGGTTGTGTTAGTCCCGGTTAAAACCACCACTTGGGATAAAGAGGCCTTCACGGGTTACAATAAAGAAAAAACATTCCACCTACCATCACATGTGTTGTGTAGGTGTAGTGGTTAGGAGGTTGTACGTGAGACAATGCAAGAGGTCGTGAGTTCGAATCCCAGACTAAAGGAGGTTGGGAATACATGGTTACAGACACCACACTGAATTGAATGTCCCTGCAATATATGATATACGGAGTATATCCTTCAACGGGGGTTGGGCACATGCCTTTGCGTCTAGATTTGTCCACTTTTCTAGGGGTGGTGGTGTGGACTGTTTTTGGCCATGTTCTACTAGCTAGCTTAGGGTGGCTTGCAAGTAACCTCTAACAGTAGCTTATCCTTATTGTCGGTTATGAATAAGACACGCCTTCTCACTCTCGTAGATCATTGAGGTGTAATACACAAAGTCTCTCCAAGACTCCAACACTGGAAATACACTTCGGGGTATTATATTGATTTTTTTTGAGAGAGGGGTATTATATTGATCTTACGTGCTTAGATCATTGGAGATTTGGTGCATGTTCAAACTCGCCTTGTTTACCATGGAGTCAAGCCAACTTTTTAGTGAACATTTAATTAAACTTTACAACTCTTCTTTTACAAATGGGCAATGGAGCTAGACATGTTCTACTACTAGGGATGTTTTTCCACCACAACTTCCGCACACTGAAGCACTCTCTTGTCGCCATTGCATGGTTACCCAAATTGGTGACCTTATCATATAATATATATGCATTCCCATTTCTTTTCTCCAATAAAAAAAACATCAGGCACCTTCAAGGCTGACACTCTATATATGTACACCGAGCCCACCTCTTCACCTTCACCCTCACCACGCGACCACAAGGCGTCTCCTATAACTGGGTATATTGGTGACGCGGTTTCGGTAAACCGCGTCTCCTATGAGTAAGTCTCCTATAACCAAGTCCACCGAGTGTTAAATCAAAAGGCAACAGCCAACACCCATGAACAACCTGGGCCTGGGCCACACTGGCCTTTCAGCCGGCCCAAGAAGACAGCGCGCCGCGGCGTTAGGGTTAGCCCTCCCCCCTCCCCAACCGCACCTCAGCTCCTTCCCCCTCCATTCGCAGCCGCCGCTCCCCCTCCTTCCCCCTCGAAGTCCCCTGCTGTCGCCGTCGCCGAGCTTGCCCACTGGCGCCGCCTCGTCCTGCAGGCGCCGCCTCACTCCCTCCCGCCCCATCCGGATCTGGGGGCGCTGCCACCGCTCCTCTCTTCCCCTCTCTCCATCACATAGCGTCGGGGTGGGGGTGGGGGTGCTGCACTGGTGGTGGTGGTGGTGGTGGAGAAGGGGACAGCGGGGACGCTGCCGCACCGTCGTCGTCCCCTGCGTCCGCGGCTGCGGCGGTCGTGCGGTGGGACCAGATCCCACCCCTCCCGCCGCACACCCGCCTACTCCTCCTGATCTCGCCGGTCGGGACCCCTCGCCGCCAGCGACAAGCTCCCACCCAGCAAGATGGAGGCGGCCTTCGACGCTTACTTCCGTGCCACGGATCTGGACCGCGATAGTCGGATCAGCGGCCAGGAGGCCGTCGCCTTCTTCAAGGGCTCCGGACTCCCGCAGCCCGTCCTAGCGCAGGTAAACCTCAGATCTCCCTTCCTCACCACCAATTTCGTGCTTTGCTTTGCTCATTGTGGATGTTGCTGTGTTCTAGCCCATTCCCACCGACCAAGCAGATCGACTTTAGTTGCTTTTTTCAGTGCTTGCTTCATTCATGTTTATAATTCTTAGATGGCCCCTACCCCTGCCTTGATCCACCTTCGTGATTACGTGCTCTAGCTCGCCCAAATTGCTCCTTATATCCCTATAGCATGGTGAGCTCACCAATTTAAGCTCCGAGTTCTATAATGTTCTTTTTAGATTCTAGGTCATATATGCAGGATTTGAATGTTCTGGTATAAGGACATGCATGACTTCTCTTTTTCTCAGGACTATGATATTAGTAAACTTGTGGAAATATTGCTATAATTAAGAGTCTAAAATCTCAATAACATAAACGAACTTTTGATGCTTCAAGTTAGTCATTGTTTGTCTTAGAAATCAGCTTGGCTTTAGTAATGTTGCTCCGATTGTTTAGACTCTCAGGACTATGTTCTGGAGTGAACAACATTTGATTTTAGTAATGTTGCTCGAGAAATGTAATTGCGCATTGGAATCGTGTTGCGAATCGTGTTGTGAGATGAGATCTCGCTGATGGTTTTGTAGGAGCATGAGCGGAGGCTGGAGCGGATTAGGGACGCGTTCAAGGGGATCGAGGGGTCCTACGTATGGCCCTTCTAGGTGAGGATTCCGTGCTTGGGGCTATCGGTGGTGATACACTACTGGTTAAATTTCACCTGCAGACTGTAGCTTAAGAGCAGGGGTCTATCAGTATTGTGCATTACTGCATGTTTAAGAGAATCTTTAGTGGGGTTTAGTAGATCTGTTAATCCTCTCTTCCTGCTTATTTGGATGTTTTCGCAATGCTATTGGTGCGAAATCAATGGATGCACATTCCATCTCAGTCTGAGTTTGATCCTGGCTCAGAAGGAACTGCTTTGACATACTAAATTGGCTTTCAATGTTGTTCAGGTTTGGTTGGTTACGAATAGATAAGGCAGCATATCTCCTGAGACAGTACTTCTTCAACAACCTGCATGATCGAATTAGTACACGCCCTTTCCTCAGTCTGATTGCGAAGAAATGGCTTGCTTTTCAGGTGCCTCAACCTTTTCTTTCTTTCTTTTTGTGTGTGCTGGTGGATGGCTATCAATATTTACAAAAGTGTAGAAGTTGTTCCTGCTGGTGGCTGTAGCCCATATAGTCTCATATTCTCCTGGCGAACTGCAGATATAAATATTAGGCTAAAACTAGTAGGGCATGTAAGAGCCATTCTCTGAACTGGTGAGTATAGCATGGTCCTTAGTACTGTTGTTTGAGTCCTTATTAAGTTTATTAAATTTGTCTTTTATTATTGGTCATTTAGGTACATACTACAATGAGTGTAGTACAGTAGTATTGATAGTGGAGAATGGAGCAGCGCGGTGTCTCCTTGCCTTTGTTATCATTTTCACGGCATGTACGTTTCTTCGATAAGGCTAAAGAGAATAGAGCAGAAATACCACCCAGGAGCGTGATAAGTTACAGCAAGAAATGGTATTTATTGAACTTCATCAGTATATAGATCTCCATCTGGAAAATATAGTGCATGTTTGCATAATGCCCCAACATTTGCCTAACCTTTGGTTAGTTTATTGGTCTGTGCCTCTGTTTTGAATCTCTAGTTTGTGCTCAGATTAGAGATTAGTTGTTTGTAGAATAAATATTTTCTCTAGTGCTTATTTGATCTAAAGGTTGATGTATCATCTATCCATAGCTAACAATTTAGTAGTCATTGATAGATGTTGTTTTTATGAACTGGACTACAAATTTGATGCATTTAATCTCGACTAGTTTTTGTGGGATCTCTCTATCTGTTAACTCACTTGCAGATTCTTTCCAGGTGGAAGTTAGACTGATTTGCCAACCAAAGGTGTAAAGGTTAGTTTCGTAAACTTCTTCATGTGCAATATTGGTTCATTGTGGTATTTGAATTGTCTTCCAATGTTCCACCTAGCAAGAGAGTACATAAACTCAAGTATGTTGATCACATCATTTAGTCTTTTAACACAACCAACAAAACTTTGCTACATTTTCCACAAGTCAGTGCCATCCTGTTCATTTCTAAGTCCAACCAAGTGCTGGTCATTTTCTTTTCATGTACAGAACTGTTACCAACATTGGCAGAGCAACATGGAAAGATTGACCACCAATGTAATGTAAGTCTCTCACACTTTGCACTTGTATCTACCTCCGAGTTCTATAATGTTCTTTTTAGATTCTAGGTCATATATGCAGGATTTGAATGTTCTGGTATAAGGACATGCATGACTTCTCTTTTTCTCAGGACTATGATATTAGTAAACTTGTGGAAATATTGCTATAATTAAGAGTCTAAAATCTCAATAACATAAACGAACTTTTGATGCTTCAAGTTAGTCATTGTTTGTCTTAGAAATTAGCATGGCTTTAGTAATGTTGCTCCGATTGTTTAGACTCTCAGGACTATGTTCTGGAGCTGTCTCTTATACACATCTCTTTTCAGCCTGCAAA
>OAMR01000202.1:351478-390320 GCA_900205405.1 Echinochloa crus-galli | reverse complement strand
AGAACATTCAAACTTAGATCTAGCTAACTAGATGACTTCAAATGACAAAGTTGTCAACTACAATGTTTCATGACTTGTCAAGATCTACAACTTTTATGTTGACCGTTTTTTCATCCGAGGTCATTTGAAAAAACTCAAATTTCAAATTTTGAGTACAAACTTACTTTTCATTAGTAAAACAAATTCAAATTAAAAAGTTATAAACTACAAAGTTGTATGACTTCTGAAGATCTACAACTTTCATGTTGACCGTTTTTTCATCCGATATAGTGACAGTAACATTGTTCACAAATCTTATAGGTCTCTGTTATAGTTTTAGAAAACTATATGAGATAGATAGATGGATTTTATGAACAATATTTTGTCAAATGAAAAAATGACCAAAATAAAAGTTCTACATATTGATAAGGCATATAACTATGTAGTTCAACACTTTTTTGTTTTGAATTGATTTACTACTTCAAAATGTGGTTTTAGCGTGTACCATACACATCATCACAAAGGGTTTGAAAAACCGTTTGTGATGGGGGTCATCACAAAGGGTTTGTATTATGAACCATTTGTGATGACCCCCATCACAAACGGTTCTTGTTACGAACCGTTTGTGATGTCGTAAAGTCACAAATGGTTTTAACAAAACCGTTTGTGATTCCCCACATCACAAACGGTTTTGTTAAAACCACAAAACCGTTTGTGATGAGGGGTATCGTTTGTGGTTGGCCGTTTGTGTTGTTGATTTCTGTAGTAGTATCTTGCTGCGAAGAAGAGATCCAATGTAGGCCGTGCAAATGAACTCCCTTGGAAATCAGGCAGCCCGCAAGGATGCATCGGCGGCAGTGGCCTTGCCATGACACCCACACTTGCCACCCATCCGAACTCCTCCTTTAGTGATAGATCAAACCGGAAGAACAACGGATCCGAGGCGGCCGCCGGCTGCGCGGCCACAGATCTCACCAGCGCGAGGGGAAATGAGGGACGCTGAAAGGAAGCCCTACCGTCACATTCCTTGTAGTAGGACGGGCTTCCGTGGAGCTGCTCTGGCGGTGGCGGTGGCGAGAGAAAGGAGCAGAGGGAGAGGGTGGCGGCGCGGGTGGCGTCATCCATCCACGCAAGGGCCTCCCGAGGCCGTTTTTTTTCCGGAGAGGCCCTACTGATCGAATATGGTGACGGAATAAATCCTGGATGATGATGGTCGAGGAATGATAAATCCTCTGGTGGCTTATCCTCGGATCACCTCGTACATGGAAAGCATGTCTCCCTGCATGTAGAGCACCACTAACGGCACACCCGCTAATGACTTTTCTAGCACTGCTCTGATTAAGTCTATCGGCCAACAATATTATGTCTAACAATTGCTCTGTAGACATGATTGCGCAGAAAATACGATGGAATAAATCCTTGGATGATGATGATCGAGGAATGGTATTGTAACAAATAATTTTTTTTGTTATTCTTGTCCTGTCGACGACTTTTTAGGACTGTTCCAACCAAAGAAATAATGTATGCATCAAGAGATTTTGGCCAGTGCAATTGCGAGGTTTGCGAGCTTGGCGAGGTTATCGTCCTCCCGGGTCACCGGCGACGCCACGGTCCGCTGCTCGAACGCCCGCTCGCACTCCGCCGGCGCCTCCGCCGTCCATCGCAGGCACTGCTTCGCGTCGCTGAACCTAGCGTCCTTCACGGCGGCGTGACACTCTGGCTCGTACTGCCGCACCACGGCGTCGTACAGCTCCCGGCACGACCGGAGGCCCTCTGCAAGCGCGCTGCCACCGCCTCCAGTGGCGAGCTCGGCGTCGATCTTTGCCTCGGTGGCGGTGGCGTTGGCCGTGGTGAGGTCGACGGCGAAGAGGGCCAGGTCGGCGTTCTCTGCCGCGCCGACGCTGTGGTCGGTAAGGGTAGACAAGCAGAAGTCTTCGGTGAAAGAGCCGCCGCTGATGGCGTAGGCGCGATTGCACGCTGAGGGCACCACGCTGGGAGGCTCGCCGGAGACCTCAGACACATAGAAGATGACGATGAACAGGAGCGCAAGGAGCGGAGTGATGCTACTACGAATAATGGTGAAAGAGGAAGCCATGGAGGTCGTGGTCGCCATTTTCCCTAGCTAAACTAGAACGGATAACTCTCTGCGCGCTTGGAGAACACAGATTAGAACGCACAGACTTGCCGTAACTTTATAATACGTATAACTCTGCTTTAATAGTATGTACTACGTTAGTACGTGCTCCATGTTTGTATGGTATGTTCCATTCGTCATGATCAGATAGCAAACTTGCGTGTATGGGCATGTATCATTACAGATTTATGTCTTTCCCTTTTTGACATCTACATAATTGTGCAGTTTAGTGAATATTTGTGTATTTAATACATGCCATGCTTAGATATGCCTAATGAACGCACGCCAAATTTGATTTGCTAGAATGAAACACCAATATCTAGACAAGCTATATCATGCAGGACATCAAGGAGCATACTAAAACAATAAAACAAAACTAGACGAAAATATGAGCACCCATCTTGGTGGATAGAGATTCCAGCACACGATTCATTATTTTGATGATACTGGATTGTCCTTCTGAATGGAGCACCCCTGCCCATGGCTTTAAATTCAGATATCAGTCACATTATGAAATGTACTTTTTCTTAGAGTTCCCATATGCGTGGTGAGTATATATAAGTTCAAATAAAAGTAGCCAGAACAAGAAATTATAGATATGTCAAATAGAGACATACTAGGAATCCTAATAGCGCCTGCGTTCACGCTAGGCAAAAACAAAGAAACGTAGGCTTGGGAGCTATCAGGAATCAAAGTTACCACAAAATTTCCATGTGACCCGAGTACAACGACCATGGCTGCCAGTGACCATGTAGGCCATGGAGGTCGTGGTCACCGTTTTGCCTTTCTAAGGATCACTCTCTGCGTGGAGAACACTAATTAGAATGTAGAGGCAGGCTTCACGTGCATAACTTTAGAAACCAACTCCTCTGTGCAAACTTTAAAACCAACATTCATGGAGACATGCATAAGAGGTGCGAGTGGAATTTGCAAAATCACAGAGAAAGTGGGAGGGGGGATTGACAAAACCAACATGCATGGGGACATACATGGGAGGTGGGAGGCTCATTGGATCAACATCGTGTGGACCAGATTATAATTTCCAAAGTTTGCACACGGAGGGGTTGGTTTTCACATGATATGTTGCCCTTTATAATACACATATATAGCTCTTCTTTTATAGTACATGTTCCATATTTTTATGGTATGTTCCATTCGTCATGATCAGGTGGCAAAGTTGTGTATGGGAATGTATCATTACACGTTTATGTCATTTCCTTTTTGTCGTCTATATGTAATTTTGCAGTTTAGTGAATATTTGGGTGTTTAAAACTATACATACTTAGATATGCCTAATGAACGCACGCTAAATTTGATTTGCTAGAATAAAGATTCACCAAGATCTAGATAAACTATATCCTGCAGAACATGAAGGAGCATATTACAACACTGAAACAAAAACTAGACGAAAATATGAGGATCCGTCTTGGTGGATGGAGATTCCAGCACATAATTCATTATTTACGCATAACTCATTCATTATTTCTTTATACAGGATTGCTATGCGCATTGCATATAGTTCGTTTTTTTGGTTATGTATTCGTTAACTATAGACATCAAACATGTATTTTTTTTGTCTTGGATGTTTACCCTGATATTCGTATGCTTCTTTGTATTTGAATTGCACACAATTCTCTTCAACATATTTTCGTTGGTGATTTCCTAGCGCTTTGCACACACATTTCTCTTCAACATACCCTCACACTGGCATGTGTGTATGTAGTTATGCTGATTTTTACAGGATCAACAATAATACAACCAGCCAAGGAGCTCATGGTGTAGTGGCAAAGGCCACTAGTTAGAAGGCTCCCACCCAGGGTTCAAATCCTGGGTGAGGCACATTAAACTTCAGGGGTCTCCCTTGGGGTATTTCCTACACAAGTGCAAACTATATAATACTGCCATGCTACAAGTTAAGAACAAGGAGATACAGTAAGAGTAAGCGACTAAGCCTCCCAACATTCCTAGTCTCGTCTACATATAATTTTTTATATAAAGTGTATATAAAATGTTTCATCAAACTAGCTATCTAATAAAATTTCATACTTAGGTCGTCGGTTCATGCATGCCTGACAAAAACAATTGCAGCATTACTTTTTTTATACATGCATAAAAGCCCCATGGCTGAAGAGATGATTACCACGTGGTGATACCTGATTGTCCTTCTGAATCGAGCCCTGCGCATGTCTTAGTGTAGATATCCACATATCAGTCACATTATGAAATGTCATTTTTCTTAGTGTTACCATACGCGTGGTAGCTATATATAAGTTCAAATATAAATAGCCAGAACCACAAATTTTAGATGTCAAATAGAGACATACTAGGATTCATAATGTTAGCATTATAGGGACCAACATGACCGCCAAAGCCTTGTTTCGGGGGCCAGATTATTAGCTGATTTGTCGGTACGTGGAGCTAAATGATTTAGCAGGACTAATACCTTGGCACATACTTTAACAAAAGAAAAACAAAACTTCATGTAGAAGATGGCCATGACCATGCGGACAGATTCTGCATGATCTCGCAAGAGTTTTGGCCGTCGCCCTTTCACGCGACCATTTGGTGTTCAAGGAACAGCACGCTCATAACTGCACCCCAAACCCTCCAGATGAGTCCAAGTCCACAATTGCTGATGTCTATCGATCCCAGCTATCAGCCTGCAGGTTGCTTGCAATGTCTTTCGTATGTTCAGCGATTGGATACCTTTGCATATATGCTCACTCAGCACTATACCGTTCATATGCAAACTACATATAAATATTTTGGAACAATTGTTGCGATGCATTGTTGTGTTTTTACGGAAATCTACTGCTGAAATTAATAACCTTCCCGTCTCACGTCCGAGGGGAGAAATTATTTGATCACCACCATTTTTTAGCATGACCATCATATATCTTGCAGCAGCAATTGCTCCGTTATAACAATTCATCTCTGTAAAATGTGCACGTAAAACTGTTCCATGCATGGAATATACACTATGTAGCATATTTATGTTGCCTAGTAATTAAAATAGTTTATGTATTCTCTGTTTATGTTAAAACATAAATTGCAGTGCATCCGTCTACCAAGTTTCCTCAAGTAAAGAAAAATAAGGTAGCATCTGGTGTTGAACATAACGAGGATCTGGTAGAGGCACAGAGCTCACATGCCCTAGTCTGCGATAGGATACTTCGGGCGGGCGCCTTTTGTAAAATATGGTCAAGGGAAGCTTGCATTATGTATTTCCATGGAGGGGACGGTGGTGACTGACAACAGCTCATCTGCATTTATCCAAGTTGACTGCCCCCGACGTCTCATCCAATTAGTCATTCATATGGAAAGTTACCCTAGGTATCAAATATTAATGATTTATACACTTGAACAGCCAAGGCAAATATCTACACAGACATGGATGGAAAATATTTTTTTAAACAGATGCTCTGCTTTTATTGAAAGATTTGTGTACCACAGAGCTGTTGAGAACAGTTTTATTTTACAAGGAAACTAACGCATACATCAGGTTATGCCTAGGGTAAACTTGCCGTCGTGGGAGCCAATTGTGAAACGTAGAATCCTTTCGCATCATCTTGCCGTCACTTTTCCCATACATGGAACGACTGTGAGTGTCCCACTACTGCTTGGCATCTACCCATGTCGACTGCTCTTGACGTCTCCCAAGCCTAGTTACGTACAGTCGTCTATGGTGATTATTTACGATAATTTAAGGTGAGAAGGAATTATAAGAAAAAAAACTGCATGCTCACACAGAGTCATCATGATAATTTATGGAGTTGGAGTGGTTGTGTCTTGTGCCGTGGGTTCCCTTCTGGTTCGATATATTATATAGGGTCTCTATTATATTATTTGCACTATTTTGGAGTTCTCTGACCAGAGGATAGATGTCAATGTGCGTGATTCCTTGGTTCTTAAAGACCCGTGCCTGCCAGATTCCTTACTACACACACCCGTGCCTTGTTTAGATCCCAAAAGACCACTCCCAAATTCACTATGAAAAACAAGATTTCTCATCACATCAAAATGTCATAACATGCATGGAGTACTAAATGTAGATGAAATCAAAAACTAATTGCACAGTCTTGTTGTACTCTGCGAGACGAACATTTTAAGCCTAATTAATAAATTTTTGGACAATTTTTCACACATACAAACGAAATGCTACAGTGTCGCAATGATTACGATGTGACATCTTACTCCCAAATTCGACATCTAAAGGCCAAAGGCATGCACAGCTATATATGTTTACTGGATAGAGTAATAACATATATATTTTATATTATATAGATACAAGTTGTTCCGCCGCTTTCCTTACTACACACATTGCCGACGTATGTACGCATGTATGTATTTTGTAATACAGATAAATCAAGCCAACGAGTTGTTCTGGGCAGCACGATATGATAATTTGATGGACCTATTGGTCCTCATCTAAGTTTACATAAAGAAATAGTAAATATCCCGGCATCCTGCAGATTGATATTCGGCCATTAATACAAAAAAGTATGCGTCCTTATTTTGTAAATACATTAGCATCGCAAAATTAATTAGCAACTAGCACTACTACAGAAATGAACATCACAGACGGTGTAATGGTTTGTGATGGCTACAAACCGTTTGTAATGGTGGTACATCATCACTTCCAATACAAACTGTTTGTGATGCCCACATCACAAACGGTTTGTAGGAAAAACGGTTTGTGATACCCCCGTCACAAACGGTTTGTAGCAAAAACCGTTTGTGATGATGTGTATGGTATAAGTTAAAACCATATTTTTAAGTAGTAAATCAATTCAAATAAAAAAGTGTTGAACTACAAAATTGTATGCCTTATCAATATGTACAACTTTTATTTTGGTTAGTTCTTCATTCGACAAATTCATATAAATATTGTTCATAAAATCCATCTCTCTCATAGAGTTTCCTAAAACTAAAAGAGAGACCTTCAGATGAAAAATGACATATAGAAAAGTTGTAGATCTTCAGAAGTCATACAACTTTGTAGTTTATAACTTTTTAATTTGAATTTGTTTTACTAATGAAAAGTAACTTTGTACTCAAAATTTAAAATTTGAGTTTTTTCAAACGACCTGGAATGGAGAAACAGTCAAAATAAGAGTTGTAGATTTCAATGAGTCATGAAACTTTGTAGTTGACAACTTTTTCATTTGAAGTCATCTAGTTAGTTAGATCTAAGTTTGAATGTTCTAAAATTTGAAATTCAAATTTTTTAAACGGCCACTGATGAAAAAAATGTCAACATGAAAGTTGTAGATTTCAAAAAGTTAGAAAGCTTTGTGGTTCAACACTTTTTGCGCGAAAAAATGGCGCCGCTTGCGAAAATGAAAATAATTTTTTTCCGTATTTTTGGGGGTTTTTTTCGGACGCAGGAAATCATTGTGATACCCCTATCACGAACAGTTCTTGAACCTTTGTGATGAAGGGTTCTGGAGTAGTGTAGGGTATTCCCTCCCACTTTTGAAAATTGCAACCAAACATTAACAAAATACTCACTCCGTTCTAAATTACTATTGATTTTTTTGCATAACATTTGACCATTCATCTTATTTAAAATTTTAGTCCAAATATATGAAAAAATAAGTTACTTCTAAAGAGCCTATTCGGCTGGTAGAATGAATAGTGATCGGCTGGTACAATGAATAGTATTCTGTGCGAGGAAATAAGCCATAATAAGCCAGCCGAACACTGTTTATTGGACCAGCCGAACGGGCTCAAAGTGTATATGATAATTAAGCTACAACTAAAATAAAGAATACTTTGCATTTTTTTGAATAAGACAAATGGTTAAACGATATGAGAAAAAGTCAATACTGAATAGTAATTTAGAACAGAGGGAATAGATCCGTTGTTGATGAAGAGATCACAAACTCCGCAACATAGGGAGTAGGTGGTGTCCTCGTTTGTGGACATGGTGACGAGTATTAGCAGAATTCATCGCCACCCACGCACGCGCCCAGAACTCAGATGCGAGGATCGACTTCAACACAACATCATATCGTTTCGCTCTTGACATGCTTCACCATGGATGGCTCACACCGTGCGCCTTGGCCTATGGAATAGGCAATTCGGATATCAGCCCCGCTGATCATATACCCATGTATAAAGCTAGTTCATGAGACAATACCAACTTCAACTGACACAATTCAACTCGATATCTCTTTCTACATGGAGGATGGGGGGCATGTGGTTGTGTTGAGCTCTTGGTTGTGGAGCCGTCAATATGATCGCGAAGGCCGTACATGCCAAAGATAATGGAGAAACCCATGGTATAGCTAGCTTCGTTAAGACCCAGGACGAGCGGCACGCGTTTTGGCTGACAGTTCCTGGGAACCCACTGCTATTTCCACCAGACCAGCATTTCGTAGAACATCTTTAACTGAAGCTTGCACGCTCTTAGGTTGAGGGAACAGCCGTGTCTGTGCAACAATTCGCCTGATGCAATCCAGGTTGACTGCTCCTGATGACTCCTAAGCCTAGCTTGCTATGCACATAGCCACAAAGAGCAACGGTTTGGGCATTATTGCTCACCGTACCCTTGCACATATCGCCCTATACAAAGCTCTCGATCAGAAAGCTCAAACAAACAGGACCTTAGTATGGAAACACTACCAGAATGATCGACATCTGCACCGGGTGGGAAAGCCCTTTAGCACCGGGTTTCCCACCCGGTGCAACTAATCCGAGGCTAAAGGGGTACCCCTTTAGCACCGGGTCGAATAACCGGTGCTAAAGGGGCCCTTTAGCACCGGTTGCTGCCTGAAACCGGTGCTAAAGACCCCGGATTTCTTTTTTTTTTTGCTTTTTTCAGTAGCCATGCGTGCACGTCTATATACGTATATATTCTAATACGTGTATTCTAATGCGTATTCGGCCGACTCTATATTCATACTAGCTGACATTTCATCAAAATAGAAGACATATATATTACAAAAGTAGATATTCATGCATGTCAACTCGAGTTATATATATTTAAACTGTATTTTCTACTTAATTAAGATTGACGACTATCTTGTTGCACTGTCCGGCACGTCCTCCAGTACTGGCGAGAAGTATTCTCCTCGGGGATTGACGACCTCGTCCCAGATCCATCCGACGAGCTGTTCTGCAATTGCGTCAATTCTTTCTAGCTCCAGGGACTCTTCCTTCAGCCTGAACATCTATAATTTACAAATAATTGAAAGATATTTAATCCGCCGAGTTGGAGACAATAATTGTGCACTTAATAATAATGGAAATGTGTTTATTATTACGTACCATAATATCGTGTTGTGTAAGCTTTTTATGTCCCCAATTCCACATGAAATCGCAAACATAGTATGCACATAAATTATTTCCCGGCCCCTGTTTGGCACACTGTCGACCAAAAGAAATTAAGTAAAATTCATATAATATATTAGCCGAGGCCTACATGTACAAATTACTTGCTTACCGGAAAGCCAATGTTCCATTTTAGTGTTTCATGTTGAATTCCCGGGTGTTCTTGACGGAATTGAATCCAGGCCCTGCGAACAAAAAAATTGAGTTAAGTCATTGCGAGTGTAAGGGGTGAATTAAGTAGGGGAAAATATACATCACCTTGTCATCATGTCCATGATGTTCTGTAGTTTTTCTTTTGGAGTGTGCAACGAATCAAAGACGTTCACGACACCCCGGTCAGGACACAATATTATTAAGAACCAGTGGAATCTGTGCACATGTATACATTATAATCAGAAATGAAATAGTACACAGACAGTATAAGAAGAAGAAGCCTGTGTATGTACTCACTCGATGTTGTACGGGATTAGTATGGAGTCGCAGTAATTTTGTTTCTTAATATATTTGTATAGGTTTCCATATGTTTCCTCAGGATTCATCAATATCATTTCTTCACTTATCCTTCGAGGATCCACGAAACCAACGTCATATATCCCGGATCTGCGACATTTTTGAATCTCCATTCTGCATATGTTAAGCAATAAATAAAGCCCGCGTCAGCATAGATTGGAATTAATGTTTTCAAACTGTGAATTATAAGCAACAACAAAGTACTTACAGTGTCCAACATGTGATCAAATCCACGTCCATGGCGTCGCGGTGGTACAGCTCATATATATCATTAAACCTGAGCCAGACAAAATCCGCGTCACCATTGTAGAAGTCTTGGTCCTTCACGCCTACTTTTATCATGCGCCGTTTATTCCTTCTTGATTCTTCCAAATACCAGTCATGGAATCGGCGCATCTTCGTCTGTAGGTTGCTCTCCATTTCAGGAGGGACCATAGGCTCGCCAAGATTAAACGGCCACCTCAGCGTTGTGTTTACAGGCACCTCTTCTTCCCCCAGGACTTGCGCTCTGGTTAGTCCAGTCTCGGCCATTACTCGTTGAATGTTAAGCTCGTCCAGAGATGGCAATGGACCCAAGGGACGCTGAGGTTGCTGGCCGAGCTGAGGAACCTTTTTGGATGGGCCCGCCTCCTTATCCGCAGCCTTCCGTTTCCGGCGAGATTTCAGTAATGAGCGGTCATAGTCTGTTACTATTACTTCCTTCTGTTGACCCTTGCTCAAATTACCGAGGAATGACTTCACGATGGTGGGATCAAGCTTCGGCTCCGGCTCAGGTTTTCTCCTCCACTCGGCCATTTGCCTCTTTGTGTCTGCTTTTACCGAGGCTTCGAGCTCCTCTAGAGTCTTCTCGCCCGCTCTTTTCTCTGGTGCGGGCTTCTCTCTAGTTTTTCGCGCCTTCTTCGCTGGTGGAGTGGGGGCAGAGGCTTTAGTGCGGCGTCCCCTCTTCGGCGGAGGAGACGGAGACCTCTTCGGCGGAGGAGACGGAGACCTCTTCGGCGGAGGAGACGGAGACCTCTTCGGCGGAGGAGACGGAGACCTCTTCGGCGGAGGAGACGGAGACCTCTTCGGCGGAGGAGACGGAGACCTCTTCGGCGGAGGAGACGGAGACCTCTTCGGCGGAGGAGACGGAGACCTCTTCGGCGGAGGAGACGGAGACCTCTTCGGCGGAGGAGACGGAGACCTCTTCGGCGGAGGAGACGGAGACCTCTTCGGCGGAGGAGACGGAGACCTCTTCGGCGGAGGAGACGGAGACCTCTTCGGCGGAGGAGACGGAGACCTCTTCGGCGGAGGAGACGGAGACCTCTTCGGCGGAGGAGACGGAGACCTCTTCGGCGGAGGAGACGGAGACCTCTTCGGCGGAGGAGACGGAGACCTCTTCGGCGGAGGAGACGGAGACCTCTTCGGCGGAGGAGACGGAGACCTCTTTGGCGGAGGAGACGGGCTTGCATCAGGAGCTCCCGGAGAATCGTCATGATGTGGATCTCTTGGAGGTGACGGGGGCTTGTTGGTAGCCGCAGGTGTATCGGGTATAACGATGTCTGCCTTGCTCCATAGAATGATGCAGTGAGAACACTGACCGAGTTTTGTTTCTCCGTCACCTCCGGGGATGTCAAGTTCCAAGTCTTCCCAGCTGGTGACGACTTGCTCCACCTCAACAGGTACGTAACCATGTGGAATGTCATTGCAGTGCCATTTTTGCCCTTCTTCCACACGTTTGGTCATACCGTATGCGACCTGATAAGTTAGTAGTCACAAAGAAAGTTAGTAAATGAATGGTATTTACGGTGAAATGTATGCAGTATGAACTAAGGTCGCATACGTACCACCACAGCTAAGTTCTTCTGCCTGACGACAAGCTCGCACGCGGTCCGTTGAGTTATTTCATCCACGGTGTAACGGACCGCTTCGGCGGCCTGTGTGGAAGCGTGACTGCTTTGATATTGCTGTGGAGGGCTAATAAGGGCCGCATCTTGGAGAGGTGCATGCTCTGTGGAACCGGTCCCGCCTGTGGCTTGTTGGAGAGGTGCAGGCTCTGTGGAACCGGGAAAGCCCTTTAGCACCGGGTTTCCCACCCGGTGCAACTAATCCGAGGCTAAAGGGGTACCCCTTTAGCACCGGGTTGAATAACCGGTGCTAAAGGGGCCCTTTAGCACCGGTTGCTGCCTGAAACCGGTGCTAAAGACCCCGGATTTCTTTTTTTTTTTTGCTTTTTTCAGTAGCCATGCGTGCACGTCTATATACGTATATATTCTAATACGTGTATTCTAATGCGTATTCGGCCGACTCTATATTCATACTAGCTGACATTTCATCAAAATAGAAGACATATATATTACAAAAGTAGATATTCATGCATGTCAACTCGAGTTATATATATTTAAACTGTATTTTCTACTTAATTAAGATTGACGACTATCTTGTTGCACTGTCCGGCACGTCCTCCAGTACTGGCGAGAAGTATTCTCCTCGGGGATTGACGACCTCGTCCCAGATCCATCCGACGAGCTGTTCTGCAATTGCGTCAATTCTTTCTAGCTCCAGGGACTCTTCCTTCAGCCTGAACATCTATAATTTACAAATAATTGAAAGATATTTAATCCGCCGAGTTGGAGACAATAATTGTGCACTTAATAATAATGGAAATGTTGTTTATTATTACGTACCATAATATCGTGTTGTGTAAGCTTTTTATGTCCCCAATTCCACATGAAATCGCAAACATAGTATGCACATAAATTATTTCCCGGCCCCTGTTTGGCACACTGTCGACCAAAAGAAATTAAGTAAAATTCATATAATATATTAGCCGAGGCCTACATGTACAAATTACTTGCTTACCGGAAAGCCAATGTTCCATTTTAGTGTTTCATGTTGAATTCCCGGGTGTTCTTGACGGAATTGAATCCAGGCCCTGCGAACAAAAAAATTGAGTTAAGTCATTGCGAGTGTAAGGGGTGAATTAAGTAGGGGAAAATATACATCACCTTGTCATCATGTCCATGATGTTCTGTAGTTTTTCTTTTGGAGTGTGCAACGAATCAAAGACGTTCACGACACCCCGGTCAGGACACAATATTATTAAGAACCAGTGGAATCTGTGCACATGTATACATTATAATCAGAAATGAAATAGTACACAGACAGTATAAGAAGAAGAAGCCTGTGTATGTACTCACTCGATGTTGTACGGGATTAGTATGGAGTCGCAGTAATTTTGTTTCTTAATATATTTGTATAGGTTTCCATATGTTTCCTCAGGATTCATCAATATCATTTCTTCACTTATCCTTCGAGGATCCACGAAACCAACGTCATATATCCCGGATCTGCGACATTTTTGAATCTCCATTCTGCATATGTTAAGCAATAAATAAAGCCCGCGTCAGCATAGATTGGAATTAATGTTTTCAAACTGTGAATTATAAGCAACAACAAAGTACTTACAGTGTCCAACATGTGATCAAATCCACGTCCATGGCGTCGCGGTGGTACAGCTCATATATATCATTAAACCTGAGCCAGACAAAATCCGCGTCACCATTGTAGAAGTCTTGGTCCTTCACGCCTACTTTTATCATGCGCCGTTTATTCCTTCTTGATTCTTCCAAATACCAGTCATGGAATCGGCGCATCTTCGTCTGTAGCTTGCTCTCCATTTCAGGAGGGACCATAGGCTCGCCAAGCTTAAACGGCCACTTCAGCGTTGTGTTTACAGGCACCTCTTCTTCCCCCAGGACTTGCGCTCTGGTTAGTCCAGTCTCGGCCATTACTCGTTGAATGTTAAGCTCGTCCAGAGATGGCAATGGACCCAAGGGACGCTGAGGTTGCTGGCCGAGCTGAGGAACCTTTTTGGATGGGCCCGCCTCCTTATCCGCAGCCTTCCGTTTCCGGCGAGATTTCAGTAATGAGCGGTCATAGTCTGTTACTATTACTTCCTTCTGTTGACCCTTGCTCAAATTACCGAGGAATGACTTCACGATGGTGGGATCAAGCTTCGGCTCCGGCTCAGGTTTTCTCCTCCACTCGGCCATTTGCCTCTTTGTGTCTGCTTTTACCGAGGCTTCGAGCTCCTCTAGAGTCTTCTCGCCCGCTCTTTTCTCTGGTGCGGGCTTCTCTCTAGTTTTTCGCGCCTTCTTCGCTGGTGGAGTGGGGGCAGAGGCTTTAGTGCGGCGTCCCCTCTTCGGCGGAGGAGACGGAGACCTCTTTGGCGGAGGAGACGGGCTTGCATCAGGAGCTCCCGGAGAATCGTCATGATGTGGATCTCTTGGAGGTGACGGGGGCTTGTTGGTAGCCGCAGGTGTATCGGGTATAACGATGTCTGCCTTGCTCCATAGAATGATGCAGTGAGAACACTGACCGAGTTTTGTTTCTCCGTCACCTCCGGGGATGTCAAGTTCCAAGTCTTCCCAGCTGGTGACGACTTGCTCCACCTCAACAGGTACGTAACCATGTGGAATGTCATTGCAGTGCCATTTTTGCCCTTCTTCCACACGTTTGGTCATACCGTATGCGACCTGATAAGTTAGTAGTCACAAAGAAAGTTAGTAAATGAATGGTATTTACGGTGAAATGTATGCAGTATGAACTAAGGTCGCATACGTACCACCACAGCTAAGTTCTTCTGCCTGACGACAAGCTCGCACGCGGTCCGTTGAGTTATTTCATCCACGGTGTAACGGACCGCTTCGGCGGCCTGTGTGGAAGCGTGACTGCTTTGATATTGCTGTGGAGGGCTAATAAGGGCCGCATCTTGGAGAGGTGCATGCTCTGTGGAACCGGTCCCGCCTGTGGCTTGTTGGAGAGGTGCAGGCTCTGTGGAACCGGGAAAGCCCTTTAGCACCGGGTTTCCCACCCGGTGCAACTAATCCGAGGCTAAAGGGGTACCCCTTTAGCACCGGGTTGAATAACCGGTGCTAAAGGGGCCCTTTAGCACCGGTTGCTGCCTGAAACCGGTGCTAAAGACCCCGGATTTCTTTTTTTTTTTTGCTTTTTTCAGTAGCCATGCGTGCACGTCTATATACGTATATATTCTAATACGTGTATTCTAATGCGTATTCGGCCGACTCTATATTCATACTAGCTGACATTTCATCAAAATAGAAGACATATATATTACAAAAGTAGATATTCATGCATGTCAACTCGAGTTATATATATTTAAACTGTATTTTCTACTTAATTAAGATTGACGACTATCTTGTTGCACTGTCCGGCACGTCCTCCAGTACTGGCGAGAAGTATTCTCCTCGGGGATTGACGACCTCGTCCCAGATCCATCCGACGAGCTGTTCTGCAATTGCGTCAATTCTTTCTAGCTCCAGGGACTCTTCCTTCAGCCTGAACATCTATAATTTACAAATAATTGAAAGATATTTAATCCGCCGAGTTGGAGACAATAATTGTGCACTTAATAATAATGGAAATGTTGTTTATTATTACGTACCATAATATCGTGTTGTGTAAGCTTTTTATGTCCCCAATTCCACATGAAATCGCAAACATAGTATGCACATAAATTATTTCCCGGCCCCTGTTTGGCACACTGTCGACCAAAAGAAATTAAGTAAAATTCATATAATATATTAGCCGAGGCCTACATGTACAAATTACTTGCTTACCGGAAAGCCAATGTTCCATTTTAGTGTTTCATGTTGAATTCCCGGGTGTTCTTGACGGAATTGAATCCAGGCCCTGCGAACAAAAAAATTGAGTTAAGTCATTGCGAGTGTAAGGGGTGAATTAAGTAGGGGAAAATATACATCACCTTGTCATCATGTCCATGATGTTCTGTAGTTTTTCTTTTGGAGTGTGCAACGAATCAAAGACGTTCACGACACCCCGGTCAGGACACAATATTATTAAGAACCAGTGGAATCTGTGCACATGTATACATTATAATCAGAAATGAAATAGTACACAGACAGTATAAGAAGAAGAAGCCTGTGTATGTACTCACTCGATGTTGTACGGGATTAGTATGGAGTCGCAGTAATTTTGTTTCTTAATATATTTGTATAGGTTTCCATATGTTTCCTCAGGATTCATCAATATCATTTCTTCACTTATCCTTCGAGGATCCACGAAACCAACGTCATATATCCCGGATCTGCGACATTTTTGAATCTCCATTCTGCATATGTTAAGCAATAAATAAAGCCCGCGTCAGCATAGATTGGAATTAATGTTTTCAAACTGTGAATTATAAGCAACAACAAAGTACTTACAGTGTCCAACATGTGATCAAATCCACGTCCATGGCGTCGCGGTGGTACAGCTCATATATATCATTAAACCTGAGCCAGACAAAATCCGCGTCACCATTGTAGAAGTCTTGGTCCTTCACGCCTACTTTTATCATGCGCCGTTTATTCCTTCTTGATTCTTCCAAATACCAGTCATGGAATCGGCGCATCTTCGTCTGTAGCTTGCTCTCCATTTCAGGAGGGACCATAGGCTCGCCAAGCTTAAACGGCCACTTCAGCGTTGTGTTTACAGGCACCTCTTCTTCCCCCAGGACTTGCGCTCTGGTTAGTCCAGTCTCGGCCATTACTCGTTGAATGTTAAGCTCGTCCAGAGATGGCAATGGACCCAAGGGACGCTGAGGTTGCTGGCCGAGCTGAGGAACCTTTTTGGATGGGCCCGCCTCCTTATCCGCAGCCTTCCGTTTCCGGCGAGATTTCAGTAATGAGCGGTCATAGTCTGTTACTATTACTTCCTTCTGTTGACCCTTGCTCAAATTACCGAGGAATGACTTCACGATGGTGGGATCAAGCTTCGGCTCCGGCTCAGGTTTTCTCCTCCACTCGGCCATTTGCCTCTTTGTGTCTGCTTTTACCGAGGCTTCGAGCTCCTCTAGAGTCTTCTCGCCCGCTCTTTTCTCTGGTGCGGGCTTCTCTCTAGTTTTTCGCGCCTTCTTCGCTGGTGGAGTGGGGGCAGAGGCTTTAGTGCGGCGTCCCCTCTTCGGCGGAGGAGACGGAGACCTCTTTGGCGGAGGAGACGGGCTTGCATCAGGAGCTCCCGGAGAATCGTCATGATGTGGATCTCTTGGAGGTGACGGGGGCTTGTTGGTAGCCGCAGGTGTATCGGGTATAACGATGTCTGCCTTGCTCCATAGAATGATGCAGTGAGAACACTGACCGAGTTTTGTTTCTCCGTCACCTCCGGGGATGTCAAGTTCCAAGTCTTCCCAGCTGGTGACGACTTGCTCCACCTCAACAGGTACGTAACCATGTGGAATGTCATTGCAGTGCCATTTTTGCCCTTCTTCCACACGTTTGGTCATACCGTATGCGACCTGATAAGTTAGTAGTCACAAAGAAAGTTAGTAAATGAATGGTATTTACGGTGAAATGTATGCAGTATGAACTAAGGTCGCATACGTACCACCACAGCTAAGTTCTTCTGCCTGACGACAAGCTCGCACGCGGTCCGTTGAGTTATTTCATCCACGGTGTAACGGACCGCTTCGGCGGCCTGTGTGGAAGCGTGACTGCTTTGATATTGCTGTGGAGGGCTAATAAGGGCCGCATCTTGGAGAGGTGCATGCTCTGTGGAACCGGTCCCGCCTGTGGCTTGTTGGAGAGGTGCAGGCTCTGTGGAACCGGGAAAGCCCTTTAGCACCGGGTTTCCCACCCGGTGCAACTAATCCGAGGCTAAAGGGGTACCCCTTTAGCACCGGGTTGAATAACCGGTGCTAAAGGGGCCCTTTAGCACCGGTTGCTGCCTGAAACCGGTGCTAAAGACCCCGGATTTCTTTTTTTTTTTTGCTTTTTTCAGTAGCCATGCGTGCACGTCTATATACGTATATATTCTAATACGTGTATTCTAATGCGTATTCGGCCGACTCTATATTCATACTAGCTGACATTTCATCAAAATAGAAGACATATATATTACAAAAGTAGATATTCATGCATGTCAACTCGAGTTATATATATTTAAACTGTATTTTCTACTTAATTAAGATTGACGACTATCTTGTTGCACTGTCCGGCACGTCCTCCAGTACTGGCGAGAAGTATTCTCCTCGGGGATTGACGACCTCGTCCCAGATCCATCCGACGAGCTGTTCTGCAATTGCGTCAATTCTTTCTAGCTCCAGGGACTCTTCCTTCAGCCTGAACATCTATAATTTACAAATAATTGAAAGATATTTAATCCGCCGAGTTGGAGACAATAATTGTGCACTTAATAATAATGGAAATGTTGTTTATTATTACGTACCATAATATCGTGTTGTGTAAGCTTTTTATGTCCCCAATTCCACATGAAATCGCAAACATAGTATGCACATAAATTATTTCCCGGCCCCTGTTTGGCACACTGTCGACCAAAAGAAATTAAGTAAAATTCATATAATATATTAGCCGAGGCCTACATGTACAAATTACTTGCTTACCGGAAAGCCAATGTTCCATTTTAGTGTTTCATGTTGAATTCCCGGGTGTTCTTGACGGAATTGAATCCAGGCCCTGCGAACAAAAAAATTGAGTTAAGTCATTGCGAGTGTAAGGGGTGAATTAAGTAGGGGAAAATATACATCACCTTGTCATCATGTCCATGATGTTCTGTAGTTTTTCTTTTGGAGTGTGCAACGAATCAAAGACGTTCACGACACCCCGGTCAGGACACAATATTATTAAGAACCAGTGGAATCTGTGCACATGTATACATTATAATCAGAAATGAAATAGTACACAGACAGTATAAGAAGAAGAAGCCTGTGTATGTACTCACTCGATGTTGTACGGGATTAGTATGGAGTCGCAGTAATTTTGTTTCTTAATATATTTGTATAGGTTTCCATATGTTTCCTCAGGATTCATCAATATCATTTCTTCACTTATCCTTCGAGGATCCACGAAACCAACGTCATATATCCCGGATCTGCGACATTTTTGAATCTCCATTCTGCATATGTTAAGCAATAAATAAAGCCCGCGTCAGCATAGATTGGAATTAATGTTTTCAAACTGTGAATTATAAGCAACAACAAAGTACTTACAGTGTCCAACATGTGATCAAATCCACGTCCATGGCGTCGCGGTGGTACAGCTCATATATATCATTAAACCTGAGCCAGACAAAATCCGCGTCACCATTGTAGAAGTCTTGGTCCTTCACGCCTACTTTTATCATGCGCCGTTTATTCCTTCTTGATTCTTCCAAATACCAGTCATGGAATCGGCGCATCTTCGTCTGTAGCTTGCTCTCCATTTCAGGAGGGACCATAGGCTCGCCAAGCTTAAACGGCCACTTCAGCGTTGTGTTTACAGGCACCTCTTCTTCCCCCAGGACTTGCGCTCTGGTTAGTCCAGTCTCGGCCATTACTCGTTGAATGTTAAGCTCGTCCAGAGATGGCAATGGACCCAAGGGACGCTGAGGTTGCTGGCCGAGCTGAGGAACCTTTTTGGATGGGCCCGCCTCCTTATCCGCAGCCTTCCGTTTCCGGCGAGATTTCAGTAATGAGCGGTCATAGTCTGTTACTATTACTTCCTTCTGTTGACCCTTGCTCAAATTACCGAGGAATGACTTCACGATGGTGGGATCAAGCTTCGGCTCCGGCTCAGGTTTTCTCCTCCACTCGGCCATTTGCCTCTTTGTGTCTGCTTTTACCGAGGCTTCGAGCTCCTCTAGAGTCTTCTCGCCCGCTCTTTTCTCTGGTGCGGGCTTCTCTCTAGTTTTTCGCGCCTTCTTCGCTGGTGGAGTGGGGGCAGAGGCTTTAGTGCGGCGTCCCCTCTTCGGCGGAGGAGACGGAGACCTCTTTGGCGGAGGAGACGGGCTTGCATCAGGAGCTCCCGGAGAATCGTCATGATGTGGATCTCTTGGAGGTGACGGGGGCTTGTTGGTAGCCGCAGGTGTATCGGGTATAACGATGTCTGCCTTGCTCCATAGAATGATGCAGTGAGAACACTGACCGAGTTTTGTTTCTCCGTCACCTCCGGGGATGTCAAGTTCCAAGTCTTCCCAGCTGGTGACGACTTGCTCCACCTCAACAGGTACGTAACCATGTGGAATGTCATTGCAGTGCCATTTTTGCCCTTCTTCCACACGTTTGGTCATACCGTATGCGACCTGATAAGTTAGTAGTCACAAAGAAAGTTAGTAAATGAATGGTATTTACGGTGAAATGTATGCAGTATGAACTAAGGTCGCATACGTACCACCACAGCTAAGTTCTTCTGCCTGACGACAAGCTCGCACGCGGTCCGTTGAGTTATTTCATCCACGGTGTAACGGACCGCTTCGGCGGCCTGTGTGGAAGCGTGACTGCTTTGATATTGCTGTGGAGGGCTAATAAGGGCCGCATCTTGGAGAGGTGCATGCTCTGTGGAACCGGTCCCGCCTGTGGCTTGTTGGAGAGGTGCAGGCTCTGTGGAACCGGGAAAGCCCTTTAGCACCGGGTTTCCCACCCGGTGCAACTAATCCGAGGCTAAAGGGGTACCCCTTTAGCACCGGGTTGAATAACCGGTGCTAAAGGGGCCCTTTAGCACCGGTTGCTGCCTGAAACCGGTGCTAAAGACCCCGGATTTCTTTTTTTTTTTTGCTTTTTTCAGTAGCCATGCGTGCACGTCTATATACGTATATATTCTAATACGTGTATTCTAATGCGTATTCGGCCGACTCTATTGCTATATACTGCATAGCTTATATATAGAAGTGACCAAAAGGTGAGAAGAGATATCAAATTGTTATGTGAAGAACTGGAAAGATATATATACAGGCACGACAGTTCATTAGCGTCCTAGCAAACTAGAAACTAAGTTATTGAGCGCTCTTTGCACATTATCACAACATTATCAGTTTGATGTCAAATCAATCTGTATTAGGGTAAGTATATTGATGCCGTCTAATATATACGGTCTCATACCCTGATACGTAGATTTCAGATGATATAACAGAGATGACCCACATAATAGATTGTCTTATAATAGTAAGAAAAGTGTCCAAATTACTCCCCTCAAGTATAGCTAAAGTTTGGATAACCCCCTAAAGTAATTCTTGGTTCAGTTTACCCCGTAAACTAGTCATTTGGTTCAATTTACCCCTTAACATAATTTGTCTTTTTTGTTTCTCCATGCACAAGTGGAATTTAAAGTTTAACTTTTGCAAAAATTATAGCAGACAATATAACACATGTTAAAAAAATATATTATAAATTTTTTTTCACTCTTAAAATATAAATTAGAAAGTAGTGATGAAAAATTTGTAAAATATTTTCTAGCTTATATTATGATGTTCACTACCTCCATGTAAAGTCTCAAATTTAAATTCATCTTGTGCATGGATAAACAAGAAAGACAAATTATGTTAATGGGTAAGTTGGACCAAATAACATAGTTTAGGGGGTAAATTAAACCAAAACATAGTTTAGGGGTTATCCGGACTTTCGCTATACTTAAGTCCTATATTTATAAGTGGACCAATTTAACACTGATCTTTTATGAATTTCCACTTTATAGCTTGTTATGTTGCCCTGGTGTCGTGGAATAAAATATGTTACTAACAACACATTGGCAACAACAAGTTTCTCCCTAATTAACATTTTTGCCTGCTGGCCCACCTATTATATACACTAGCTACTAGGCAATTAGCGTTATTTTTATCTCTTTCTCGGGCAGTTAGTATATTTTTTCGAAAAACTCTTGCACTACAATCAAGCATATGTTTCTTTTAAAAAAACATAAGCCGTCCATATTCAACAAAAGTTAGGCGCATGGACAATATATAGCAAACCTGAGAAATATATGTCATGGAGAGCAAGATATATGCTTGCAAACTTGCCGTGGGAGAAACAAGTACGTGGAATGTAGGCCCTTGGGAGGCGTTGGAAACAAGACACATCATATTCTAACACAGTTTGCTTCGCTATCCTAGGAGTAGCCACAAGCTTGCTAACACCTAGAACTCAACTCGGGAATTTCATGGCTTTCATTTGTTTTGCGAAGACATTTTTTACTTGCTTAATTAATCCCACAAAATTAGGTGTACATGTAAGTATTTGAATGCAAGGGCGCGCTAACCACATAGTATATTATGTCGAAAGAACTAAATATAAGTAGTCAATATAACATCGTACAACTTCCCGGATTTTCCTTTTGACAAACAACAAGTTTAGAGAAGAAAAATTTAGATCCAGTTCCAAGTTTCCAGTTGGGTCCGTCAAACCTTGTTAAATCCAAAATCTTAGATTTTGATGGAACATATAGAGTAATTGTGAGAACCATTGTTAAAACCAACAATATACTTGAGACCTGGATAAAACCATTGTGAAATAAACTCAAGCCCAAAATATTTTTTTCAGTAGCACATATACTAATTAATGGCTAAGCCCAAACACTTATTACTGACCGTCCGATTGAAGGCAACACAATACTGTATCTTTTTAACCTGTTATTCAATAAACTGTTTCAACCTGATGAGCATCTCTAGCAGTGTCCAAATAATTTTTTCCTAAAAATTAGCTAATATGATATATCCTAATATTTGTTTCATGGTCATTGTGGGAGTTACTTTTCCCAAAAGGTCCAAATCCCACCTTTACCTTCGAAGAGTTGGGCTGGATTATTGGTATATCCTAATAATTATTAAAAAAGGAAAATATATATTAGAGTGTGTTCTGCGATAACACCATTTTTTTTTTGCAAGCTTTTCTAATACGATTTTTGGATCAGCTAACGGGGATCTGCTGCAGATGTTCTAAGAATATCAAAAGATGGAAAAAATAACAAACAAAAATTAATAACTGGAGCAAATCATTTAATTTCAGCCTAATGGCACGTAAAACGCACTGTAGACAGCCGTAGACATGCAAGAATTTTATTCCGAAAAGCCCCTCGATCGCGGACCACGAGTTCCTGCCCACCCGTCGACTCGTTCGTCTACGGGTGGAGCTCGTGCTCCCAGGCCGAACGACGACGCACTACTAGAGAAATCATCATCACAAACGGCACCATCACAAACGGTTACCCTCATCACAAACGGTTTTTGAAGAACCGTTTGTGATGGGGGCCATCACAAACGGTTCTTCAAAAACCGTTTGTGATGTGAGGCCATCACAAACGGTTCGGAGCACGGTTCATGTTCCGAACCGTTTGTGATGGCCTCACATCATAAACGGTTCGGAACACGAACCCTTTGTGATGTGTATGGTACATTCAAACCATATTTTGAAATAGTAAATGACTTAAAATCAAAAAGTGTTGAACTGCAAAGTTGTATGGCTTCTCAAGATGCACAACTTTCACTTTGGTCATTTCTTCATTTGACAAATTCATATGAATTTTGTTCATAAAACCCATTTCTCTCATAGAGTTATAGTTTCTAAAACTATAAGAGAGACCTATAAGATTTGTGAATAATGTTACTCTCACTACATCGTATGGAAAAACGGTCAACATGAAAGTTGTAGATCTCGACAAGTAATGAAACTTTGTAGTTGACAACTTTGTCATTTGAAGTCATATAGTTGCTAGATTTAAGTTTGAATATTCTCAAATTTGAAATTCAAATTTCGTAAACGGCCTCGGATGAAAAAACGGTCAACATAAAAGTTGTAGGTTTCGAAAAGTTAGGAAGCTTTGTAGTTCAACAGATTTTGATTTGAAGTCGTTTAGGGCCTCAAACAAGCAATTTAAACTCGGTCTGGTATAATATGATAGGAGTCGGAACGCTGTACACTCACAAGTGACAATGAGGTGCAGTGGTAGGGGAGTGCTCGCGCGAGGGAGAGGTCAACGGTTCGAATCACGCCGGCACGCGTAGCGCGCGAACTTTGCGCGAAAAAATGGCGCGACTTGATGGCTTGAGTGGCCGGTGGCCTCCCCAAATGAAAATAAATTTTTTCCCCTATTGTTTTCGTATTTTTTTGGGTTTATTTCGGAAGCAGGAAATCACAAACGGTTGGAAAAATGAACCGTTTGTGATCACAAACGGAACATCACAAACGGTTCGGAAAACCGTTTGTGATGGCTCTTCCGAACCGTTTGTGATGTTGCTTCCTGGAGTAGTGTTGTACCGGAGGGATTTGATAAAACGATACCGCCCGTTGTACATGTCATGGCCTCAGCATGGCATGGGCCACAATACATGGGCTGTCATCTTATCGGTCCAAGCCCAAGACGGTAATAGGCTTGGAAGTACAAAAGGCAGGAACCGGGAGCAGAAGAGACATGAACAGAACCAGAACCAAGGCATTGGCCTTCTTCCTCCTTCGGCTCTCATCTGAATTCTGATCCCATTCTCCTGTTCTTGCTGAATTCTTCCCCAAATCTCTCCAATCCTGCTATTCTTCCTATCCTAGCTATCCAGGTACATAACAGTACAACACGTTGTGGGGAGACGACGGAGGCAAAGGATCCACTGTGCGCGTGGGATTCAGAAACGCATGGCCGAACGTATAAGCGACCGCCGTGCCTATTACATAGTCTTGCATGTCCTACTTAAATATTGTAAAATTTTTTGAAACTGTGCACACATAATAGTACCAACTGATGTAAATCATATCAAAAGTTGAGATTCAAACAAATGTTGTAAAAATTCATATGAAATAAACAAATTTCAGCCACTGCCACATGCAATAAGCACGGCGGTCGCTTGTATGCGCGGTTTTTTCCGTCTGGCGTGGGATTCGTTTGCCGCCGCACCATCCTCTTCACCGAAGTAAGCTTCTTCTGCCCAGGCTCCGTGCGGCAGTGAGCCAAGGCTCTAGGAGGCGGCAGGACAGCAGGAAGCACGGGGAAGAGGGTGGCGACTGGCGAGACCACGTGCTGCGCAGGGGAAGAGGACGGCGTTGCCGGCGACGCGTCCACCAACACAGCTCGAGCAGCTTGACCGCACTGCGACCTCGGCAGAGCGGCACGCCGGTGAGTAGCTGGGAAAAGAAGACCTCCGGCAGGGCAGGACTCCTTCGGTCGCAGGAGCTTCTCATGGCTTGGCGCCCAGCGCACGAGCTAGCGAGCAGCGATGCAAGATGGAGATCAGGCTGCGACCTCCTATCCAAGCTAGAAGAGCTTATCCGGAGGGGAACGCAAGCTAGAAGAGCTTTGAACAACTCCAACAGCCTCTCTATATCATTTTCTATCTTCAAAAATAAAGAAAACACATAAAAAAACTCCTTCCAACAGCCTCGCTCGCTAGTTTAGAGGCTGTTATCTGCCTCGCCATATTCCCCCTTCCGCTCGCTAGCTGTGGCGAGCAGTGAGCGCGGCCCCCTCGCCAAACCTCCGAATCAAGGGCACCTCATCTCTCTCGCCCCTCTCCTCGCGCCAAATTGCCGCGCCGACGCCGTGTCCGGCAAAACGAAGGACGACCGAGCGCCGCCGCCCCGCGCTCCGCCCCAGGCCGACCGAGCGCCGCCGCCCCGAGCTCAGAGCCGCCGCCCCCGCGCTCCGCCCGCTCCCTCCGACGAGCAAGACGGAGAGGAAAACGAGGAGGAGTTGAGCTGGTTCGCTCGGTGGGGAGATAAGGAAGAAGATAAGCTATGACATGTGGGGTTCACTTAAAATAGAGAGTCTAGTTTAGAGAGTGTGTTGGTTTTCATCCACATAAAGATGCTTTTCTATATTATGAAAAGGAGAAAAAACTCTATATTTAGCTAACATTTTAAAGAAACTGTTGGAGTTATTCAAGAAAAAAGAAGAGCTTATCTGGAGGGGAACAAGATAAGGCCTGAGCGGAGGGGAAAAAGCCATGGGTTGTAAATTTATATAATGTAGACATGCTTATTTTAAGAGCCATGCGAATTTTTTGAATATATCGTGCATTCCCTCGTGTATGTAACAAAATGTCCGCAAAGATCAGTTATGCACTAGATCACTATGATTTGTGTGTTAAAAAATAAATTAAACACAGTGCAGACAGTCAATCAGACAACCCTGTTTATTTGTATTAAAAAGACAGCAGCTGTCTGCACTGTTGTACTTGCCCTAAAAAGCACCAACCGACTACTGAACTGACATAGAAATTACTGACTACTAATTGACAGATGTTCCATGTAAGAACATAGTAATTACTAATTGACCAGTGTTACAACTTAGCCCTAGTTAATTTTAGCATAAGAACTATATTATTTTAGTCGGATCCTAATTGAGTCTCATATTTAAAATTTATAGTACAAAATATATATGGGCCTTTACCATCCTCACCCGCAGTGTGCTACAAAATCGGTGCCCGGTTAGCAAAGAGAGGACCCGAGGCATCGATTTGTACACTGCACACCGCGATGCTGGGCTAAAAATTTCTGCCACCGGTATTCTTCTTTCCTCGATGCTTAATTAGTAGAAAATAGTTGCGACGCGGTGAAGCACGACCGCCCATATTTCTCAAAGTTTCTTTCCTCGATGCTTCATTAGTACTCCTCCGTTTCTAAATATAGGTCGTTTGACTTTCTTGACCTCAAGTTTGACCGCTTCGTCTTCAAAAAATTTATAAAAATATAGTCAAATTTAAGGCATTTTTATAGATTATATATTAATAAAGCAAGTCACCATAAAAATTATGATAATTTGTACAAAATTTTGAATAAGACGAAGCGATCAAACTTAGGGTTAAAAAAGTCAAACGACGTTGATTTTCCTTTTCAACGTAAAAAAAAAATGGATAACACAACCAGCGTGAAACTTGGATTTTGGATAATAAAACCTCAAAATATACAGCGGACCCTTCAAACTAAGAAAAACCGTGACCCTCCAAAAATAGGACAAACCGTCAATATACATTTTGAATCTCAACCACTATAGTAATTGCAACATAAGCAGCACAACCGCCAACTACGTTCGTCAGGTGTATATGTAGTGAAGTTGATTTCTACTGGGTCAACAGTACAGATAAAATAGTTAACCCAACAAAATTACAACTCCAAATTATATAAATACTACACTGCTACTAGGTAAGAGCAAGGAGAATTGCTGGGAGTGATACAGATTTTTCTGCCAGCCACAGCAGCTTTTGATGTAACATGACTATATATGCAGGTAAGTAGTCAGCATCCATACTCTGCCGTTCATAAAATCTACATTTATTGTTCATACATTTATTTCAACAAGTGTACGCCCCGAAAGAAGACCTTAGTTGTTGTTCAGATGATCCTGATGAGCACCTCTAAGAAGAGCAGCACCGTGATGTAAGGGTGCTAGAATTTGCAGCTGACACTTGAATGGATTGTCCCTCTCTTACATTACCAGACCCCGATCCAGTCTCCTCAGATGGCAGTGGCTTCTTGCTGATTATTCGGTAGATCTCTGCTAGCACAGTTTGAAAAGCCTTCTCAACATTTGTGGCATCAAGTGCAGAGGTCTCAATGAAGAACAACCCTTCACTCTCTGCAAAGCTCGCAGCATCCTCAACCGCAACAGAACGGAGGTGCCTAAGGTCAATCTTGTTGCCAATGAGCATGACAACGATGTTCGAGTCAGCATGGTCTCGGAGCTCCTTCAGCCACCGTTTGACATTCTCAAATGTCATTACTTTAGTGACATCATAGACTAGCAATGCCCCTACAGCTCCACGATAGTAAGCACTTGTAATTGCTCGATATCTCTCCTGCCCAGCAGTGTCCCATATTTGAGCTTTTATAGTTTTATTTTCCACCTGAATCAGAGAAATCAATTTTTGTAACTTCTCTAGCAGTGGGAAACGAAGTATTATTGTGCTAATAAAGAGCAAAGTTTATTCGTAAGGTAAATGCAACGTGCATGCATCCCATAATATAATGACATAATGACCAATTTATCCGAAAGATACAATAAACGAGAAATTTTCTTTAGATCCTTTGTTTCTTCCTACTAAGCTTTCATGGTTGGGCCAAATCATGGCCCAATTTACATGGATGGAGCAGAAATTTCGTCCCAATTCACATGGAAGGGCAAGAAATTTAATACTGATTCCCGGCCCATCCATGTGGATCAGGCTGGGATTTGGTTCAGCAAAGCATGTTGCAAATGTCATATTACGTCCCAGGTTATCTTCCCATGCAGTTGACATTCTCATGGGAAAGAAAAAGATTAGACTGGGAACAGGTAGGAAACATTGGAAGAAAATGTTCCTGAAATATTCATACCGGCCTAGGCAGACTAGATGGTAAATAACACAAAGCCAAGAACACCCCAAATTGCTCAAGGCATAACTTGTACCTAAGGACAATTAAACTTGCAGCATTCCACATTACTGTCGTCACCACCAAGTCCAACAATAATAGTGTGTGAAGATAGCATACTAGTTAACAAGCAGTGTAATATGTCACCTGTAAATTCGTGCACAAAATGCAAAAAGGAAAAACAGGGTAGTTCAAGTGTCTGAATCAACAATCACTACTGTATATCAAGACAGGGCACTGCCCTTTGTTATTAATATGTAAAAATTAGTATAGTGGTATATTCAATGAAGATGATACAAGGGTGCAAGACATGATCCGAGAAATTGGGGGCTAGGCTGAGCTATGGAACACTTCAGGAGCCAAAAGGCTGCAGGCTTCTAGCATATGTTGTTGGATTTATGTTGTGTGTCCCGCTAATAAATTTTATTATAGTGGCTAGTACAGATAGTGTCGTTTTCTAACTTTTCATTGTTTCCCCTTTAGTTGCCTTTTCTTTTTCTTTGTTTTCCAGTGTTATAGCTTAATATAATATCATGCAGGCCTCCTACATGTTCAAGGGGGAAAAAAGAACCATGACAGTGTAATGCAGGTATCTGCAATTAAACAATAAAAAATAGCAGAAGAAGAAATTCACATTTAATTTGCACATTAGCTGGCTCAATTCAACTCAAGAAAATTAAGTGCTGCAAAGAAAAAATTAAGTCACAGTTGAATATGAAACCATAAGTATGACCAAAAAGGCAAGGATAGGCATAAATCATGCCTTCACAGGTAACTGGATTAGCATAGCTCATAAGTGAGTCAATTTGTGTAACTAGCAATGGTCTCTAGGCAAGTAGAGCAACGAAATAATTGTTAGGTCAATTTCAGGTTCATAATCCCTTTGGTCCCCATCCATTATATTATCCAGGTAACAATAACTCACATAAAGGACACTGGCCTGTTCAGGGAACAAGCAATGATGGAATTTACACTGTCCAACTAAACATCAAGCAGTTGATGCCAAACTCCTCATTTTGCACCCTTCTCGCATGCCTAGTTGCCTATATTGTTCCAGACCATTCATTTAGCAAACTGAATCGAAATGAAAAAAACAAAACTCCGCATGCTACTGTCATGATAACTGCCACCCAATTTAACCAACAGCAGTAATTTGTGGCCACTAACACACCCCGCACGCACACGGCACCCCCATTGCAGAAAAGTTGAGGAAGCGCCACCGTTTGTTGCAGGAATCCAAACCAATCGTTGACATGAAACGCGAATTCTCGTGGCGGTTTCTGAGGCCAAGAAACCCAATCCAACACCCTACGCATACCTTCACCAGATTCTAAATTGGAATATGGTTAATTTCTGGGTGCAGCAAGCCAAGAATCGCGCAAACAGGGCACCCAAGCAAGCAACCGAATCTACCCTGTCAAGACAATTGGACTATACACTGAATTTGCTGGAGCTCAGACGATTCCAGTACGGCGTCCACGAACAGGAACAAAAGGGGACAGGTGAAGAGACGGGTAAAAAAAAACGAAACTGTAAAATCTGCGGACCTGGAGGGTGCGGGTGGCGAACTCGACGCCGATGGTGGACTTGGAGTCGAGGGCGAAGCTGTTCTTGGTGAAGCGGGAGAGCAGGTTGGACTTGCCGACGCCGGAGTCGCCGATGAGCACCACCTTGAAGAGGTAGTCGTACTCGTCGCCGCCCTGCTCCCACGACACCGGCCGCCGGGCCATACCCCTTCTTCCTCTTCCTCCGCCGCTGCTCCTCCTCCCCCTCCTCGTCTCGCTCGCCGGCCGCCGCCTTGCCGCGCGCTTCTGGCTCGCCGGAGGAGTCCTCCCTCGCGCAGTCGCGCGTGCGGCGTGCCTCGCTGTGCGCTTTGGGAGGCGTGGCGACGGGGGCTCACAACGAGGACTCTTGTTTGTTCGTTTCTTTGGAACAGGGGAGCGAGGAGCAGAGGATTTTCACTTTTCATAACTTCTTGGCAGTTTCCAAGAATACCCGTCATTCTATTACTTCATTTTATTTAGTATATAGTAATTGAGAAACTAGCATAATTCTTTGTTTAAAGAAAAAAAACGAGATTGTGTGCATTCTTAGAAAAAATATCAATTTGTGGACAAGCTGTTTGCTATTGGAACTTTGAATTTACTGGTGACTGAATGGGTGAAACAGGTTAGGAAATGTTCCAACTATCAAGGGAAGCAAACATTTAAATTGAATGTTGCATACTCCGTACGAATGTTCTTGTTTTTTTTAGCGAAATTCTAAATCAATGGACTAGGCCTCCGAATTGGACCGTACAAAAATTCAGCAACTTGGTTGACGAGTGTCATAACATGCATGTAGTACTAAATATAGATAAAATTCACTATGCAAAAAGAAGATTCACCATCACATCAAAATGTCATAACATGCATGGAGTACTAAATATAGATAAAATTAAAAACTAATTGCACAGTTTTGTTGTACTCTACGAGACGAACATTTTGAGCCTAATTAATCAATTTTTATACAAATTTTCACACAAACAAACGAAATGCTACAGTGGCGCACGATTCTCAAAAGTTCCAAATTGGGTGTGCCAATTTGGCATCTAAACACGGCCTTGTTTTTACTCCAAAATGGGTTCTTGGTTTGAACGGAGGAGCAAAATTCTGCAACAGGGTATCTCGGGAAATGAGTTGTGCAACTCGTAATTTTACATCCAGTACATACGAACTACGGAGTATGCACTAAACTCTACCAGAGATTTTTCACCTTTCTTCTCAAATTGAGCTTACAAAATTATCATTACTTCATCCATATATTCACAGGTAAGCTGCCGGTTTTCTTATTAAGGTGGTAGTTGCAGCCGCTTTCTGAAACCCTTTCGCAGGGATCAAACGCCTGCACCTCTCGTTTGAACGAAGAGTGCTGACCACACGAGAAAAAAAGGCGAAAAGGGAATACAAACACATATCATAGACGCGTATAAAGACTAGAGGCAACGCGTGTAAAGAGACCAGGCAAAGACACACCACAACGAATATGTCCGACCTCACCTCACCTTATTATGTCGTACACAAATATCACAGCAGCATAAAAAAACTGAAGGGAAATACTATTCAGGAATGTTTGGAATGAATGAATTTCAACTGAATTTCTACAGGGACTCAAGTTACTGTGCTAGTTGCAACATAAGAACTGATTCTATAGTTTACTTGAAAACATCATGACTTCCGAGAAGATCCTCACATAGAAAACAGTAAAAATTTTGGGTTCCAAAGGGGGCCAGAAGGGTTAGCCATTTGATACTCTCTCCTCCGCTCAGTCACAGACTCAGAAGCTCATCTGAGAGGAAAACAAAAACGAACAAGACACCAACAAAATGTGCCTTGCACGCATCATAAACATGTCCTTTTTGTAAGACGCCAGTACAGCAGCATGAAGGATATCAATCGGATTATCACAAGGTGTTATTACAGTACAGAAACACGACAATCTGGTGACACAACTGTTAGTACTTCGTGTGTTGATTAAAGCTCGGCAAGAGATAAGGACACAGACCATCCACTAACTTCTAAGAAAAAGGTGAAGCTGGCAATGAGAGAGACTCCGGCCAAAGCTTTAACCAGAAATCCCCCAAATCAGGGCAGTCCAATCTCTCTGATGGCTCTACAGAAGCTGGAAACTTCCAAAAGAAGTTTCTGTGTTAGCACCAAAATCATAAAGGCATACCCTGTACGTGGACCAGAAACCCACACTGAATGCTGACACGGAGATGACACCATAACAGTCACCGCAAATGTCTGTAAAACTGGCAAAATTCTAAACCCGCCTTTCCTGAGTTTCACATGAACCATCTCTTGAATCTAACTGAGCAAGTAGTGGACCTATATCCGGAACTTCTTCAATAGCTTCAGCAGGCTGAGGGAAGAAGTCTTGTAAGGATTCTACTTAATCTCAATAAATAAAAAGGAAGAAAAGTATTGATACATAAATACCTGTAAGAATTCTAGGAGGCGCCATAGTAGGTAATTGATGATCATAACTAGACAAAATAGTTTCCCAGCCCAAGATCCGCAAGTAAGATATCTACACCATTGCATAGGCAACAAATCAATGGAACTATTTCAATTGAGTGTCGGTGCAAAAGAAATGGAGCAATATTGTCCACAGTTTAAGAAAGATCTATAACATCATTCGCCACATGAACAGCAGATAATGATGATTAAAATAATGAAGAAATGGAAATAAAGAAATGGAAATATCATCCTTATATTGTTTCACTAAGATATTGTATTGAAGAAATATGATGAGTTCTTAACATTTTGTCCTTCGTAGTAATACTCACTGAGGAAGGCGGTCTAGACAATTTGTTGTTGACGACTGCATTGCACGATCATAAACAATCTCAGTCCTTTTGGCCACATCATCCCAACTATAAAGTTTTTTCATCTATACACATTAGAAGCAACTGAATGAAGACCAAAAACTAACATAATAATCTTCAACTAGCAAGAAGCTAATGAAAAATAAACATGAGAGACAGGGTCCAATGCTGAGTTCAAACAAGACGTGGAGAGTTGAGATTCTTGCTCACCCGAAGATGCATAACTTGGGGATCTATGCCAGGTAGCATGTCAATAGCTTTCTTGACAGCTCTTACCATATCTCCTGGATCTGGTTCTGCAAGAACTATCATGTCATCAGGAAGAACCTGAAAAAGGAAAGAAGTTTGCAGAAAGCTCGAAAACCATCTAACAAATGTGAGGTTTTCATTAATAGAGAAACTAAAGATCATAAAGTGCATACCTCTGGAACACCTCCAACTCTAGTGCTTACTGTCAACAGTCCACAGCTTGCAGCTTCCAGAATGGCTATGCAAAATGCCTCAGTAAGCGAACTAAAAATAAGAAAAAGCTAAGTTTCAGTGTTATTGTGGTTAATCCATAAAATGGTCACACCTTCGCATCTGTCAAATGTTAACGTGGCTAACATCAACTTTCTCTGTAGCATTATGTTCTAAATGACAAGAGGATAGGAGATGCAATAAGGAGGGAATAAAACTGTGCATCAGTTAACCCCTGATCCATCTAAAATATATCTAGAACTTCAGGAGAAAACTTCACATAATATCCATAAATAAAAATTCCAAATTAAACCCTATTACAAGTTTATGTATATGTACCACATTCATATGAGAACTTGAACTAATTTGATAGAAGAATGTAAAAAATCTATTGTAAATGGTATCCCAAATTCAAAATGCCTCAAGATCTTTGGCCATGAAAGTAGAAACAAGGTTTTCAATAGTAATAGTAAATGATGAAAAAATTACGAAAATTACCTGTTTAAAAATATATGACCAGATATCAGAACCGATCGCACCTGAGAATGAGGCACAGCTCCTAACATCTCAACTCTATCCTGAAGGGAGAACTTCTCCCTCATCTCTTCTAGTCGCACACGTTTTGGACCATCACCACCAATAATAAAGCGAACCTGACAAGTCCATAGAGTCAGTAATTGACAAAATACAACCACCTTACTAGATGCAAAACAATATATGCAACAAAAGAACAATGGTACAAGTTAATTAGATGAAAACAACCAAACTCTAATGTTCAATATATTTAGTGATTAGGACTCTCCATTACAAAGACTTCTCCCATAGTCTGTACATATATGACACAATTAACCATAGTTATTTTAATCTAAAGAGGGATGTAGCTCATACTCACCTTTGGAAATACACGACACACTTCTGGAATGACTTCAACAAGAAGGTCTGCACCCTTTCGATATACTAGTCTACTGATCACAACAATAACTATCTCATCACAACTTAAGCGATTTGGTGAGGGAGTAAACATTGCTGTGTCAACGGCATTAGGAACCATAAAAACCTTCTCCGGTGATATCCCAGACCTCAAGACAGTATTCTCTTTGCTTGTATGAGAGACACAGATTGCCTGATCAATATCTGCAAGAGTAAACTGCAGCACCTTATTCATGTGAATGCTTCCAGCATCAGCAAAACCATAAAGTGAGTGGTCTGTGAAGACAACTTTGTACCCCATTGTCCTAGCATGCATCAATGCTTCATGGCACAATGTTGAAAAGGCCTGATGTCCATGCACAACAGAAATCTTCTCTCGAATAATAATGGTCCTTACGATTGGCAATGTCAAAAATAATGTAGGCAGTGTATTCTGCATGAGGAATGGCCTCCATGGTACATAATAAACCTTTAAACCATTTGTGACATATCGTACTCCAGAACGGTTTCCATATGCATGTGTCATGACGACAACCTAGGCAATCACAAACAAATTTCATTCAATAATGTGCTTAAAAATTAGAATTGTCCCTTTTTCACAGTTCTAAATATGTATACATTAGGTAATATCTCCCAACACCAACAATGTCCATGCCATCCATTTCCATGTAGCATCCTAAAGATCTAGTGTAATGCCATTATGCCAATAAGGGTAAAAAAGGTGATAAAACTGGCAGATTCAAGCGCATATATAACATCCTCAAGAATGGATAAGCAAACAGAGAACTATGGAGTTCATGAGAAAAATGGGACCTTATGGCCAAGCTTAAGCAGGCATTGTGATAGGTAGTAGATATGGCTTTCAACCCCACCGAAGTTTGGGAAGAAAAAATCGGACACCATCAGAATCCTGTGCTTTGTTCCTTCCATTGTGTTGGAAAACTGAAACCCAAAAAGTTGAGCATATCATGATGTCAGATAAATTTACAGTGCCTACGAGGGGAAGATGACACTGATCAAAGCAAGATAGTGCACAATAAATCAAACCTATATCAGTATAATAGACTAACAGTTCGCAATGCAAACAATGATCTAAAATCTAGGAATCTCTTGAGTTGGTCGTTCCAGCAGAATACCAAGTATTTGTCACCTCATTACCTCATGATAAGGAATTCAGGATTCAATCATCATAAAGCAAATCGGAGGTCAGTAAGGTCAACAAAAAATATTATTGAAGAAAAATGTTTACCTAAATAAAAAAACGCTTAGCCAGCCATTTTCAGTTGTTCAAACTCATTGGTGTTACAGTTATTTCCTAAAATGATATCTCAATCAGTTCATTTCTGATTGTTGGAGCTGCAATTTCTCCAAAAAGGAAGGTTCCACCTGGCTTCCAAATATCTTTTCTCAGAACTCAAGCCAGCCTGTTATACCACATGGCATTTTATGGCACTGGCTGGCAGGCCAGAGTCCCCTCTGAAGTATGAAATGTTTGAATGTCCTCTGCTCTTATTACAATTGTTGTCTAGTTTGTTCTATGTGATTCAACATATGTTTCATGGCTAAATGCACTTCCATTGTTGTGCATTCATATATTGTTTCTGTTGCTGACTTTTATGATCTCATCTAGCACAAACAGTAATAAAAATTTAACACCAGGAATCAAGTAACCACGCACTAAACCACCTATTTGGTGAACGGGAAGGAATTGGTGAACGGGAAGGCCGAATCACTATAATTTGGAAACATCATGTATCCGAGGAGCAATTTCCAATTTAGCACTGCCAAATTTCTGGTACCACTCCTATTGACAAATATGAGCGATAACATAGCCATCTTATTTCCCCGATACTTCTAGTCGATTACAGCATTCCCAAACTGGAACAAGATAAATATGTGCCTACAGTAGTATTCGCAGATCACAGACATCGGCATCGCCTCTCCTCCTCCATAACCGAAGTTCAGGAATTGGGGAAATACCTCCAGACCGGCCGTTGTAGTCGCCGCGGAGCGCCGGAACTCAAAATCGCGGGTACGGACGCGCCCAGCAGCCGACTCCCAGTCGGGCTGACCACGTGCGCCGGATCTGGGTGATCCGGGGCACGGATGCAGATTCCGCGGGGCAGGGACTGGACGACGGGAAGGAAAGGCGAGTGCAGGAGCCTGCGGCGGGCGCCCAGATCCGTGGCGCGGGCGTGCCCGGAGATGGAACTGGGTTGAGATGGGGGTCGCCGGCGTCCGCTCCGGCCGGACTCGCCGCCAACGTGCGGGTGGACGAGTAGTGGGGTACTGGGGAGGAATTCACAGCATCGGCCAGGCACAGGAATGGCCCATCGTAGGAGTGGTAACTGCGGGTAAGAGTTAAATGCATCATTAATACACAAACTTGGCGAGTGGGTGTGTTTAAATACATCATCTTTCTAATTGCTCATTTAGATCAACAACTTGACGAGTGGGTGCGTCTAGATACATCATCTTTCTAATTGCTCATTTAGGATCAACAACTTGACGATGTGCGTCTAGATACATCATCTTTCTAATTGCTCATTTAGGAACAACTTAACATATGGATGCAAATAGGTCACCGACATGACACATGAGCAAAAGAACGTCACGTAGACAACATATATATATACATTTGGTGTTGTTTTATTGTTTACTATGAGTCACTTTGACATATACTAGTTCTGATAAACATCAAACTTTTATGATGCTAATACAAGATCAACAATATGTTAGAACAATTTGAGGATTTATATTACCACTCAAACTTTGTTAGAGGCAGGGATTGCAAACTCAGTTACGAATCAAAAGGTCAAATTTTTGCACTTATACGGTGCCTACGATCAACGCCAAATATATATCTTGTTTGTTATATTATTTTATTTCACTTCACCAAAAATAAATATTTTTCATAAAATATAAGATTTTAAAAATTTTACAATATTCTTGTCTATAAGATGTTACAAATAAAATCTAAAAAGATACTACTAAACTAACCTGCGTAACGAGTAAGGACTTTTGCACCCACATGGTAATTTTTTTTGGCTAAGGACTTTTGCACCCGCATGGTAATTTTTTTTTGGCTATGTGTCGTTGTGCGGACCTATTTGCACCCACATGTCAAGTTGTTGCTCCTAAATAAGTAATTAGAGAGATGGTGTATCTAAATGCATCCACATACCAAGTTTGTGTACTAATAATGTATTTAACTCTTGCTCGTAATTATCATTCACTCAATGGGCGAAAAGTAATCTCGTCAGTATTGACGGATTTTTTTTTGTATTTTCTAATTATTTTTTCCCTTTGCTAATGAGTATCAACCGAGTCCTTAGGTCTAAGGTTAGTTCGTCGTCGATGCTTGGCGGCGGAACTAGGGTTTGTCGGAGGAGCGTGGCTCATCTACGACTTGTTTATCCTACTGGCGTCGGCAATGCGGAAGCGACTGCGCTCCATGGGAATAACTTCTCCCGGCTTATTCCGTTCTCCACTGGCGATATACTCGGACGTCAATGGAAGGCCGGGGAGACCTGTTCAGGAGTCCGAGGTCGGCGCATCTTCGTTTTCTTCAGGTGATGATGTTGCTGGTCCTTTTAATATAAAGGAAGATGGTCTCTGGTGGAAATCCGAGTTGTGCTCGGGTTGCCGGCGGTGGAATTGAAGGTTGTCGTGGATGTCGGAGTTAGCCAATGCGCCTGAGAGGCAGTGTACTCGGCTGTTTTACCTAGAAGTAAGCCCTCCTCTGCGGCCTCTATTTTGGGGAGATTGGCTCTGATGTCCGGCGACGATTGGGAAGCGGCTTTGATGACGGTGACGAACGGATCCTTGAGAACTTCGAGGAAGATGAATAGAAGTTTTAGACTTCTTTATAATTTTCCTTTTCTTTATATTCCTGTTTGTAAAAGGGCCGGTGTATTGTGCTAAGATCAATACATCTTCGTTCTAAAGAAAAATTCAAATATTCTTACAAAAAGTAACGTTCAAACCTTCTAATACCTGATCTCCTACTTTTCAACTTTCATATTAAAACCTTCTTATTTGGATTATGGATATTTCTTCAAATTTCAAGTATAATATTTTCCATTAAATATTGAGATTCCATATTTTTATATGAGTCTTTCATAAAGAAACACTTGTCTTAGCACATTCTATTTTAAAATTCATCTACATGTATTTTAGAGGGGGTTTTCCAATTTCATATTTTTTTATCAAAGAAGTGGGGGGTTTAAGGGTGAATCTAATGTTGCATGTGAGACACATTATCAAACTATCTAGTAGGAGATGTTTGCAAGAAAACATAAAAAGTAATCACTAATAGTAGCACCTTAAATTTATCAAAGAACTAATACTAGCACCTCAACTATATCAAAGAGGCACGCCAAACGCTTGTATTATCCATAGCTTTTTGCCTTTTGCTGAATGAAAAGTGATGTCCTTGATTAAGCCCATGGCTCTAATTATTTCATATTTATGTCAATCCTAGCCCTTCAACGTCAATCTAACGGCTGAAATTGAGCCAAAACATAGAGTTGGCGTTCCTTTTGCTCATTAAGTATTATATATCTAATTTCCAAAAAAAATATTATATATCTAACAAACAAAATAGGTTTGCAAAAGACAAAATTGTTGGAGTATAGTTGTATATAGCCCATAGGGCCCATGTATACTAGGCCCATCAAGGCCCATATACATCAACCATATAACCCACCCTTCTAGGGTTGGAGGAATACATCAACTATTCTCACTAGCATGGTATCATTAGCTAGGGTTTCCTTCTCTCCCTGTCCACTGTAGCGCCGCCGCCGGCGCCATGGCCGGCCGGCCGCCGCCGCCGCCCCCTTCTCTCTCTGCCTTCTTCCCTCCCCTTCTCTCCTACGCCGCCGCCGTGGACCCGCGTGCCGCCGCTCCTCCTCATGCGCCGCAGGTCCTGGCCGCCGCCGCGCAGGCCGAGGACGCCGACGCGGGGGATCCCGTGCACGTGTCTCTTATACACATCTAGATGTGTATAAGAGACAGGATCATAACATTGATA
>OAMR01000202.1:340251-350727 GCA_900205405.1 Echinochloa crus-galli | reverse complement strand
TGAATGTGCTGAGGGGGCTCAACAATTCGTTTGAGCACCTCCGCACATGGATTCGTCGCCAGAAGCCTTTCCCTACCTTCCTGCAGGTCTGGGATGACCTCGTCCTGGAGGAGATCACTCGGGGCAACGTGCTGACCGCCCCCCACCTTCGTCCACCTCCTCGACCACTACCTCCACCAAGGCACTGGTCACTACACCACCGACCTCTGGTTCTCCGTCCAGCTCTCTCCTTGGTCCTCCTCCCTTCGGACCGAGCGGAGGTGGGGGGGCCGTGCTGGCGGGGGTCGTGGTGGTCGCCGCCGTGGAGGTGGCCGCGGTGGTGGTTCAGGTGGCTCAGGTGGGTCTGGTCCCTCTGGTGGCACTGGTGGCTCTGGTGGTGGTCGTCGTGGGACGTCCACACCTGCGCCTCCTCCTGCCTCTACCCCTGGTCCTCGAGGTATGCCCTGGCCATCCTTCGCCAACCCATGGTCAGGGCGTATCTCGATGTGGCCTTTCCAGGTGCAGATGGGAGGGCCTCGCCCCTCGCCGGCCATGCTTGCCGGTCCTCCTCTTGGGCCGGCCTGGACTCCACCTCTCGGGGCCCAGACCTGGCCGGGGTGGGATCAGGCTGTCCTGGCTCAGACCTTCAGCACCATGGGCCTGACTCCACCTCTCGGTCCCGAGTGGATCGCCGACTCGGGAGCTTCTTTCCACACTACACCTGATGCTACTATCCTCGGTCCATCCTTCCTATCCCACTTCTATCATGGTTGGTGACGGTTCCTGTCTTCCCGTCACCTCCGTGGGCTCTACTTCTGGTCCTTTTCTTCTTTCCAGCGTTCTTGTTGCTCCTCAGATGATCCACAATCTTCTTTCTATTCGTCAATTCACTGCTGACAATTCTTGCTCTATTGAATTTGACACTTCTGGTCTTACTGTGAAGGATCTGGCCACCCGTCGTCCTCTTCTCCGATGTGACAGCGAGGGGCCCCTTTACACTCTTCGCCTTCCGTCTTCCGTTGCGCCTCCTCCGTCAGCTGCTTTGGCGATGACTCCCTCCACCACCTGGCACCGCCGTCTCGGTCACCCTGGTCGGGATGTTTTGTCTCAGCTTAGTCGTAGTGCAGACATCTCTTGTACTAGGACTTCAGCTGAGCACTTCTGTCATGCATGCCAGCTTGGTCGTCATGTTAGGCTTCCTTTCTCTTCTTCTTCTTCGCATGCTTCGCATGCTTTTGATCTTATTCACTGTGATCTATGGACCTCTCCTGTATCCAGCATTTCTGGCTATAAATACTATCTTGTGGTTGTTGATGATTTCTCCCATTACTCCTGGACTTTTCCTTTACGCGCGAAGTCCGAGACTTTTCCCACCCTCCTCCACTTCTTTGCCTGGGTGTCCACTCAGTTCGGTCTCACTGTCAAGGCCGTTCAGTGCGACAACGGGCGTGAGTTCGACAACCACACCTCTCGTTCTTTCTTCCTCTCTCGGGGTGTTCAGCTGCGCATGTCTTGTCCGTACACTTCCGCTCAGAACGGCAAGGCTGAGCGCATGCTTCGCACCACAAACGATGTCATGCGCACCCTTCTGATCCAGGCCTCTATGCCCCCGCGCTTCTGGGCTGAGAGCCTCCACACCGCTACCTACCTTCTCAACCGCCTCCCTTCCACTGCTTGTCCTGCTCCTACTCCCCACCACGCTCTCTTCGGTACCCCTCCTACCTATGATCACCTTCGTGTCTTCGGTTGTGCATGTTACCCTAACATCACCGCCACTGCTGCTCACAAGCTGGCGCCCCGTTCGACACGTTGTGTGTTCCTTGGTTACTCCCCTGACCACAAGGGGTACCGCTGCTATGACCTCACCTCTCACCGGGTCATTATCTCTCGACACGTTGTCTTCAACGAGTCGGATTTTCCTTACTCCACCTCCCCCTCACCTTCTCCTGAGCCTGAGCTGGAGTCCATGTTTTCTGACCCGGTGGTTCAGCCACCATTTCCTTCTTTTCCTTCTCCTGCAGGTTTTCGTGGCGCGGCATCGGCACCTCCTCCTGCGCCGCCGTGCGTGGCCCCGGTGCCGCCGTGCGTGGCCCCGGTGCCGCCTGCAGCGCCGCCGTGCGTGGCCCCACCTCTCCGTCGCGCTTCGCCGAGCCGGTCCAGGTGTACCAGCGTCGCTCGGTACTAGGGCCGGCGCCCGGTTCTCCGGCTCCGGGCCCCGGCGCCCCGGCGCGCTTCGCCGAGCCGGTCCGAGTGTACCAGCGTCGCTCGGTACTAGGACCGGCGCCGGTCCTCCGGCTCCGGGCTCGGAGGCTCCTGCTCGATACGCGCACCCTGTGCGCGTCTTCGAGCGTCGTCCGACGGCCCGTCTCCACCGACACCTCCACCGGGGCCGTCACCTCCGCCTCCACCACCGCCACCACCGCCGCCCCGCTCCCGTGTCGAGCCGCCGTGTACCACCGCCGATTCTCCATCGGGACCCTCGCCATGTGCACCCCATGGTGACTCGGCAGGCGGCTGGTGTTCTCCGACCCGCGGCTCTCTCTGTCACCGAGAGTGAGCCGCAGATCTCCCCGGTGCCCTCCTCTGTCCGCGACGCCCTGGCGGATCCCAACTGGCGTCGCGCGATGGAAGAGGAGTACGAGGCGCTCCTTGCCAACCAGACGTGGGACCTCGTACCGCGTCCGTCTGGTTGCAATGTGGTAACGGGCAAGTGGATCTGGACACACAAGCGTCGGGCTGATGGTACTCTCGAGCGCTACAAGGCTCGTTGGGTTCTCCGGGGTTTCACTCAGCGGCCTGGAGTGGATTATGATGAGACATTCAGTCCAGTACTCTATTGTTTATCTTGCAAAAGGTACTTTGTAATTTCTAAATGAGCCAAAAGTTCTGGCCATTTTTTTGCTTTTAGTCAATCTCTTATCTCCTCATACGCAGTAACGGTTCAACAAAGTCCATTTGGGAAAAAATGTAGGGATGTTTTGCAAAATGATGTCCTTCCTGAAACAAACTGTGTTTCCCCTTAAAAAAGTTGCCACCTAGAATTATGTCTTCATATTTTTGCTCACAAGAATTAGTTATCTTGACAGATAATTAATCATAAGCCTTATGATAACAAAGCAGATGTATTCAGCTTTGCCATTGTTCTGTGGGAGTTGGCAACTTCAAAGGTATGCTCTGGCGTTGAATGCATCTTGGATTACCGCCGAGTCATTTGAACATTAGATTAATCTAGTACCTGTCTCTTATACACATCTAGCTGTGTATAAGAGACAGGCCATCGGCGACGTTCGGGTCCTCCATGTACCGACCACTTCCCAGTTCGCTGACATCTTCACGAAGGGTCTGCCCTCCTCGACATTCTCGGAGTTTCGCTCCAGCCTCAACATAGCAGGTGGCTAGTTGTGGCTGCGGGGGGCCCTATGTGTTTGTCTTTCTCTATTGTCCAGCCTTGAACACCGCTGCGCCGGTAGTTCAGACTGCGGGGGAGTGTGTTGTCTTTATTTGTGGTCCAGCCTTGAACACCGCTGTGCCGGTAGTTCAGACTGCGGGGGAGTGTTGGAGTATAGGTTGTATATAGCCCATAGGGCCCATGTATACTAGGCCCATCAAGGCCCATGTACATCAACCATATAACCCACCCTTCTAGGGTTGGAGGAATACAATAACTTTTCTCACTAGCAAAAATGTTTGGTTTAGTACTTTGGCTTCATTTGTTGACAAAGGAATGGAAAGGACAAATTTTGCTACCACCACATTAGAAGACCACCATCGGTGGTGAAACCATAGTCCAATTGAGGAAGAACGAAGTTGTCTAGGCATAAACCTTTCGATATAATTGTTTATGCAAAATATTATATAATTTAAGTGATTGACATAAATTATTAACTTTGACATTTACAAAGCCTTAGCACATATAGGAAGAAACATGCTTGAGAAAACTAGATATTTTGGAAGGTGGCGTTTAATATGCAAACATTTGATCCATACATGGACATAGTATTGAACATGCAGTATCACCTGGACAACATAAATGACAGTATCTTCAACAGCTTAACATGGTACATTGCCTTATCAATCTCAAAAAATATTAACCTTAGAATATACACCAGTCTTCCCATAACAAATAACTAACATAACTGATAGTTAAAGGGTACTGAATCTAATAAGAATAGGAAAAACAAAGATTAATTGAATATTTTGCTACAATGCACCACATAACAGTCTGACAAGCATCACATATCATCTTCAGAAGCACTTGCAGCACTTAGATCCACGCTAAGATCGACCATCTACAAAAGGAAGTTGCTTGACCATTAGAAGGAGATAAAGAAATATGATCAGGCACGTTGGAAATAAAATGTGTTACACAATATACCATTTAATTATTTTTTCAAAAAACATTTAATCCTTATTGAAGTGAATAAAGGAAACCCTGAAAGTACCTTTCCGGTGATCTTTGTATAAAGGGAAAGTACATCCATAACAGTTGATTCAAAGTGTGTTGTGGCATCATAGCTCTGAAAAAAGCGGATTGAAAACAAGTTAAGGAGCTCTAACAACATGCTTCTAATTTCTGCAAATACTTACTGTTGAGATGTAACAATTGTCTGATGATGAGTCATTAGTAGGTTCATATCTGTCATATGTGTCAATAAATAACTCGTCCACTGGCCCGAGAAGATCGATCCCAGGCTTCAGTTCTGTCTGTGGATTATCAGTCTCTGCTTGCGCGGACACGAATGCAATGAACTTCCCCTTCGATGCAACATTATGAGAGTAGGAGCAACAGAAAACATACCTGACATACATACATGGACATTATTTTATCAGAAACAAAATGAAATGTGAAATAAATATGTCAAGGTGAAACAGCAAATTAATAGATCAAGTTATGGAGGCAACATAAGAAATACTTGCATGTCTGATTTACGGCCAAGCTGCTTCTGTGGTAGTATAATCTGAACTGAGTGAGATTCAGCAGTATTTGGAATGGGATGACTCATGATAGCAATTGCCCGAAAAACTTTTCCAACTTTTTTGACCTGGTAACAAAGTACATAATTATCAATTATTACAATATTTTCTCAGCAATTCCATGTTTCTAAAACTGTTAACTTTACTGGAGTTATAATGTTTTCTCATACTGATATGATTTTTAACGTGAAATTACTAAGCCAATGTACTCTAATCTATTTTATATCACCAGTAATAATTGACATCCTTGTTTAGAAAACTCAAAAGGTGTAAGCTACAATAAAACTGTAGTGGACAATAGCAAGGTCTTTTTTTTACCTTGTCAGGTAGGTAGGATGGATCACAGACAACCTTTTTGCATTTGGCAGTCTCCCCTTCTGATGTAACACCACAAACTTTACCTTCAGCATCAAATTCGACCTGAATTAATAATATATGTTATATTATAAGTCACATATTTACCAACTATCTATAGAAGTTGTGGCTGAAGTGCATATATAGATGGTGTTACATGTGAAAAATCAAACAATTGTAGCACTTCGCTTGAAGTTATATGAGATCATGCAGCAAGATTTCTACTCTGCCCTGTAACTGTTGTTTATCACTAGCATCTGTGCAGAAGCATTTCTATACTGTTGACTAGAGTTTTTTCATATTACTTATGAAACATAACTAGGCCCACTTTTATCTTGGCTGGTTCTTCTGTAGAAACAGTTCGCCAACTCCAAATCACCAAGTGATTCCATCTACTAGAATATGTAAAGAACATAGACCTTTTTAACATTACAGATACTCTTTAGATTAATTCTTATGACTTAAACACCTAAAAAATCCCTCTTCTATGACATAGTCATTACTGTGCAACCGTAGAACACTGAGGGAAATGTTAATGATTATAACGCAGGTAAATACCTTGCACTCTGGCTTATTCAGCATATAGGTTCCCCCATAGACAGCACTCAGTCGTGCGAAACCCTGTATGAAATAAACGGAAAAGGAAAATCTCATATTTATGATACATAAATGCTGGAATCGGATGAACAAAATACTGAGTATTGACCTGTGGAAGCTCTCCTAAGCCATACAAGGGATAAATATATGGTGATCCCCCTTGAAAACGAGCCACTGACTCTGCATAAAGCTGCAATATTTGAAACAAATGTAAGATAAGGAACAATAAAAAGAGATGTAATGAGATAAAGAGGACCCTTATAGTACTGCGAAAGATGGGGGGTAGGCTAACAATGACACCAACAACAATTACCAAAAAAGAGGATAACTAAAAGTCTATTTTAAAGGGTAATATTGTAGTTATATAATAAAAAGGGATAAGCCTAGGCCATGGTTCATATCTTGGATTACAAATCTTCATCTTTAGTAAAAGTGGATAATTCTTTGGGTGCATTTTATTGTTTAAAGTTGCTATTTACTGCCAAATAGCTTTGGGGAATCCCTGTCTCTCCTTGCAATATTAGTGCAAGTAATATGGTGATAAAACTAACTATGGTTTCTTTTCCATCATTAAAGCCTAAAAAACTCAAACTAATCAAACTTTTATCTAAACTGAGCCTAGGGTTCTACAATTCTACAATTGGTAAACAAGAACTTCGGAAGAAAAAGGCTCCCATAGATGGTGGCCTAAGCTGATTTTTCCAAAAGTAAAATTGTCAGCTGGAGGAACTAGAATGCTGTATTCGAATACTGGTCTTGTTATGAAAGTGCCAAGGAAAATTTTGCGTTTAGAAATAAGACTTGCCTTCATCCGCTTTACAGTGTCAATTGCAGGCTCTGAAAGGTAACTATCATCTCTATGAAGAGCCACAGCATGACCAATGAAGTCTATCGTGTTATCATCCAAACCGTATTTTCTGGAACACAAATTAGAACCAGGGATCTGAATCTTTTCTGTAGTTAGAATTATAACAGCAGACTGAATTCATGTCTCGAAATGGGATCAATCATATTTGAAAATAAGACCAGAAAATAACTAAAAACATAGGCATATAACAAAACAGTCCAGAACAATATTCGGTCAATAAAAAAAATGTATACCATCAGACAGAAGTGGCCTTTTTTCAATCTCAATGGATAAAAATACTAATTATTCATGTTCGGGGACATATATAAATTTTCTGAATTCGGGTGAAATATTGTCAACATTATTGGTCTGCCCAGTTCCTGAAATAGAATATAATGATGTGGCTTTGATGTACAAATGTACAATGCGTACCAAGAAAATCGGTTGAGGCTTCAGTAATTGCAGTTAAAAAACAAATAAAACTATATATGCCCCTCCGTTACATTATTATCCAGAGTGGTATCATCAAAGATTTGCAAACTTGTAAAAGATATATTATTTATCAAATATCAAGGTTTCACATAATTATTTCCTGCTTCTAAAGAAGTAGTATTGTAGACATCAGACATGTAATATATGGAGGTACAATCTAGAACAAACATGTATAAAACTCAAAATACAAATTGTATAAATAAATACTGAATTACGTTTTATAGTATTAAAAAAGTGTTCTAAGGCGAAGAAGTAAAATGGGTACCCACGAGATAAGTTGTTTAGTAGTTAGTTTTGTAAGGTCGTAGCCCTTATGAGTGCTTGGGTCATTTTCCTTATAATCTTGGACATAAAGGAAGAATTTCCCAGCTCGTCGCTTCTCAAACAATCCCATCAGTGGAGACTTTAGAGCTTCCATATCGGTAGAAGGAACTTTGTGAATCTGGATCCCAACATAAATGATAAATGGTGACAATTTTAATAAAATGGAATTCTGAATGTACATTTATGAGATCAACCTTTCCCTTGTTGAAAACATAACTTCCATCAACAGCTTTGAAGGAAAGGTACTTGGTCACACCAGTATGTATGAGTACACGGACCAGAGCACCATTTGCCATCATGAACTAGCCAGAATAGAATTATACATCAGAATGTGGTCTTACATAGAGCAAACATGTAAATTATTCGATCATGTATCTATGTTTATTCATTAAAATGGAAAAGATCAGACCTTTGGAACCATATCAACATTGTAGTCCCTGCTAGCTCCTATGGTTGCAGGGGGTGTATCTTCGCCTTTCAACCTTTTCCAGAGCTGCAAATGGCAGTTTGATTTACAACATAGTTTCAGACAGTTCCCTTTCATCAGTTAACTCGCACAGTTCAAATACAGGTTCATAAACACGATCCGCAATCCGGCAAGTAATCCATACAGTCTAATTATATATCATCAGGATTTTGCTACACATGCGGGTGACTGTCATGGATGATGTATCACCATCATTTACAAACCTGAAAAATGTGGGGTGGGGGTACTAGTACTACAGAATCTCATCGACAGAGAGCACGTAGGATAGTCACCTGATTGAGGTTAAGCGACGTGGAGTCTCCACCGTAGTAGTCATTCCTGTCCATGTGCAACACCTGATGACACGCAGAATTGCAAAATCAATACATTCGTGAAGGACACCGGTGCAACATTATAATCGCACAAGGCAGCAATTCAAATGTCCGTTTGCAGGTATTTATATTGCAGATTCAGGAACAAGCCATATATATAAGACAATCAAACCGTTGTTTGCGAGTAAGGATAGTTCTGGTGATGTCATTATCCTGTCACGGTAAATTATTGACAGAGAAATAGCGCCGTGTGCTCCCAATTGATCAAGAAACGGAAAATAGATCAGGATAACCGAATAAATGCTGGCTTGGCTAGCCTCCGATACGATGGCGCGATCTTTCTTGGACCGATCGATCGGGCAGAGGATGGGAGGCGTCGTACCTTGAGGCGGTCGACGGAGAGGAGGCCGCTGAGGATGCACTCCTTGAGCCCCGTCCCCAGCACGATCACGTCGTACTCCACGTCCATGGCGGCGCCCGGCCGGCCGGTGGAGAGAGAGACGGAGGGGAGGGAGGGATCGGAGAGGAAAGAGTGGATCTCACAACGGCTGCCAATGCCAAGAGACAGACAGGTTTGGTTTGGGGGCAGAGAGAGAGATGAGACGATCGAGAAGAGTCCGCGCGGCCGCAGTGGGTGGGATCGTCGGGAACAACAACGGGCCACTGCGCGTGGCGCAACAAGTGCTTTCTTGAATTGGTCTCAGACCCTTCCTGACTTGGTCTCAGACCCTCCGTTGGGCCGCAAGCCCAGCAGGGGTGCGGGCCCACGGGACCTCCTCCATACAAGCTCTGTTTTCTGCTGGGCCGCAAGCCCAGGGGTGCTTGGGCTCGTCATCCTTCTTTTCGAGTCATGCTGCTGCCGCCGCCCCCGCCCAAAAGTTGCAGGACTTCTTATAAAGACGCTGTGTGCTGAAACAGAGGTTGTGTGCTCAACGAGTCCATGTTATATTGTCTGATAGCTTGTTTAGCTGATGCCAAAAACATGATACCAAATTGCAGCTATCCTCCAAGTATCCACATATCATTGCTATGTTCTCCGATATCAGAGGAGCTTTTCTTCTCTCTAATTCCCACCCATTCTTGTTTCTTTCAATTCATCAATTTGATTATTGGATTAGACTTATATTATTTGTACTGTTTTAGTTTGAGCCATAATGATAACAAGAGTACCAAGGTCGACACAATTTGAAATAAGGATCACCTGTTGACGTAAAATCTGCAGTTCACGCCAAGCACACAGCAAGCCGAATCAGCTGGCTTCACACGTGGCTCGAGCGTTCGGTTCCTGGAAGCGTGCCAGTCAATTTTCCTGAAAACTGACAAAGGAAGAGAAAAAATGTTTAGATATAAAACCTGGAACATGCCGGATGATACCAGACAGTCCATCTCTACGGCTTGCAAGGCAATCTTGATCGGCATATAGCTACGAAGCAAGTATCTGTCGGCAATGCAGGCATTCATAGCATATTCGGCCAGAGCACGTAAGGAAGCATACTGCCGACCGCATGACGTCATCATGATGAAAGATCGGCATTTAATTAGATGATCGTTACAATACTTTAAATACAACCGATTAACGGGCATAAAACATGATAAATGTGAAAGCACGATCGTAAATCTCTAATAAACAAGAATGCATAGGTTTAAAAGCACTAGTCTACCGTATGTCTAGGTACCCTCGAACCCGTCAAGCGTAAAATCAAACAAGTTAATCCACCGCATGATACAACTTGTTTAAAATCACACCACCAACCAAGAATAGATCAATCCACCGCATGATATACTCTAAACGTGGAAGGCTAGAAGCATTCATTATTTAAAACAAAGTTACAAACATGTTTTCACTCATTGAGGGACTGCCGAATACGGCTAGATAGCCGATTCGGGTTCCATGAAGAAGGAACAAGCTTCGTCGATGTTGATAGACCTATCAGATCGATTTCGAGCTCTAATCCACCGGATGATTAGTTCTAAAACGACCCAAAAACCTGCATCTACCGCATGATACCCGGCTCTGTCAAGATCCACACAAAATCAACGAGTTTGAACCCGCAACACGTGGCAATCTAGATTGGTGTGAATTCGGCTATGTAAATACGCGGATATGAAGC
>OAMR01000202.1:300763-319124 GCA_900205405.1 Echinochloa crus-galli | reverse complement strand
TAACAATCTCCTCCGTCATATATCGGACCCAACTCTTCCATTAGAAGAGGTTATTATAGGCCCAGAGTTTAAATCCTCCCTTCTCAGAGTGGTCCTTATTATGAAAAAATGGGAAACTGTTAAGCAAAGCTCAAAATATGGATAACTGCCATAGCCATCAATGATAAAATAAATCACTTGAACCAACATGTAAATTATCTACTTATTGCTACTACTACACAAAATGAGCCATGCTTTGCTTATTTCTTTATTTTAATTACAAGATCCTCATGGTGTTTTAAGGTGGGATGTATGACGCTCAGGATATACTTTCCACGCGGTATCTGAGTTCAAAGTCAAAAGAGGTCACAAGCCCACAACAACAAGCACATGCAACATACATAAGGGAAAGTGTGGCTTCTTTGAATAACCAAAAAATGGATTACCACTACATCAACATCAAAATGAGCTGGGTATGGAATGGATGCAAACATAGGTGTACGCATTCACTAAAGAGGGGACGAAAAATCAGTACAATGCCACTAAAAATGGTGGCAGAGTAAAAGCTACTGTTGCAGAAATAAAGACGAAGACAGAGCTAACGACAGTGAGCAATCTGCTTGTGTAAATTAGAGAATCATTATATTAACACCTAAACAACTCGATGCTTCTCAAAGAAGTATCATGTGATGCTTTTCATTCTTCTTGTAGAGAGGCGTAGGTGGTGGATCAAACCCAGCTGGTGGCCCGCCGAGCCCGCGCATGCGCCCAGGCTGGCGCTGATCGCTGCGGAATATCTCGCGGCCGCATTGGTCAGCCCGTAGGGCAATTGCGTCGCCCCAGCCGCATCCCCCCGGCGTGCTCCCTCCGCAGGAGCTACCGGTGGGGGTGCGTCCAGCTGCGCCATGACAGCGGGTCGGAGCAACAAGTGCGCGTGCCAGTCGGGGATCACAACGCGCGGGATGACACGTCGCTCCACGAGAATCTGGAGCTCGTGCAGCGACCGCCGGCCCCTGACCGGGGATGGCGTAGGCTATGCCGGGGGCCCGGTTACCAGGCCAGGTGCGATGGAGGCGAGCCACATATCAGCAACAATTCATGCATGTTAACGTCTATAAAGCACGACTTGTTGCAAAAGGTTTTCGACAAGTTCAAGGAGTTGACTACGACGAGACATTCTCTCCAGTAGCGATGCTTAAATCTATCCGGATCATTCTAGCAATAGCTGCGTATTTCGATTATGAGATATGGCAGATGGATGTTGTCGGTGCTGAGATTGGCCGATCAACCTCAGCGCCTAACAGAATGCGCTGTGTCCCGTTTCTCACCGGTTGATGCAAGAGCTAGCACAATGGCACAAGGGGTTTATCCTGGTTCCGGCCTCGGGGCCGTACGTCCAGCAAGGTGTGCTCTTGGCACTATACTATCTTGCACCGGGGTGCTCGTAGTGGGGGGCTACAAGCTTAGCGGGAGAGGAGATGAGGTCTCCAAGTCCCTGAGCAAGCGGATGATTGAGGTGAAGTGCCAATATAGCGGCGTGTGTGTGTGTGTGTTCTATCTGTGGTTGTCGTCGTGGCCCCTTGGGCCGGTGCCTTCTTCCTCCTTTTATAGTACAAGGAGGGAGGGTGGCGTACAAGGATGAGTACAAGTACAAGCACAGTACATGCTACGTGAGGGTGGTGAGGTTGTGAGAAACAAAGCAAGGTTGGTTGCCCAAGGGTTTTCACAGAAAGAGGGAATTGATTATGAGGAGACATTTGCTCCTGTGGCCCGTTTGGAGGCAATTCGGATCCTTCTAGCATTTGCTGTTGCTAAAGGGTTCAAGTTGCACCAAATGGACGTGAAGAGTGCCTTCTTAAATGGGGTGATTGAAGAAGAGGTGTATGTGAGACAACCACCTGGGTTTGAGAGTGAGAGATACCCACACCGAGTGTACAAACTCCACCGAGCTTTATATGGCCTCAAGCAAGCACCTAGAGCGTGGTATGGGAGATTGAGAGGGTTCTTGCTGGGTAAGGGGTTTGTGATGGGTACTGTTGATAAGACCTTGTTCTTGCTTCGTGTTGGCAGAGACATCTTGATCGTTCAGATTTACGTGGATGATATAATCTTTGGTGGCTCCTCTAATGCTCTTGTTGCAAAGTTTTCTGAAGATATGAGCAGGGAATTTGAGATGTCGTCGATGATGGGAGAACTACAATACTTCCCCCAATACTTCCTCGGGCTTCAGATCAAGCAAGTCAAGGATGGGACATTTGTCCATCAAGCCAAGTACACGAAGGATTTGCTGAAGAAGTTCGAGATGGCGGATGCAAAGCCCTTGTCCACTCCCATGTCGACTACAACAGCTTTGGATGCGGATGAAGACGGAGAACCGGTGGACCAGAATAAGTACCGGAGCATGATCGGCTCACTCTTGTACCTGACGGCAACGAGGCCGGACATACACTTCGCCGTGTGTCTGTGCGCTCGTTTTCAGGCTTCACCAAGGACATCTCATCACCAGGCGGTGAAGAGAATCATGAGGTACCTTCGTTTCACTCCTGAGCTGGGTTTGTGGTACTCTGCCTCCTCCACACTCACACTCCGCGGATACTCCGATGCGGATTTTGCTGGGTGTCGGATGGACCGCAAGTCCACTTCTGGGACTTGTCAGTTCCTTGGTTCTTCTTTGGTCTCTTGGTCTTCTCGCAAACAGTCAAGTGTAGCCCAATCCACAACCGAAGCCGAGTATGTAGCCGCAGCTAGTTGTTGCTCCCAGCTCCTTTGGATGATTTCTACCTTGAGTGACTTTGGCTTGAGTTATACCCGAGTTCCACTTCTATGTGATAGCACAAGTGCCATTAGCGTTGCCAAAAATCCCGTGCTCCACTCCAAAACCAAGCATATAGAAGTGAGATACCATTTCTTGAGAGACAATGTTGAGAAAGGCCGAATTGAGCTATCCCATGTGCCTACCCAAAACCAACTAGCCGATATCCTCACTAAACCACTTGACCAAGCTACTTTTGCTCGTTTGCGAGGGGAGCTTGGAGTGTGTTTTCCTTTCTGAGTTGGGTTTTGGAGGTTCTTTGTACTATATGTATATACCATGGTAGGCTAGCCATCTTGTTCTTGATAGCTTTGTGATATTGTATACCTATCTTGCTATCTTTTGTATATTATGGTGATGAATGATATTTATGAACTTCATGTCATGCTATTCAATTTGTTCACTCATATATGTCATGTTGTTCATCCATATCATTTTTGCATCTTTGTGATATATATATGTCATTGTGCATCTTGTATCTTTTGCATTTGCATATGTATATTATTGTGTGCATTTGTTTCGTATCTTGCATTTTAGAACAAGCTTCTCTCATATGGATTGATCACTCTAATTTGCTACTCTTGAGCTTGTGGACGTGCTAGTAGTTCTTTGTGGTAATTAGCAAATCTCTTGATATCATTGTTGTTTACACATGTGAGTTTGCTAATTTTTTGGATAAGAAATGAAAAATTGAATATTACCCATGAGTGGATGAATTACCATGACTTGTTCTTGCCTAGATGCTTGTTCATGCTTAGGTTGTGTTTGGAAATCTTTGTCTTGCAAATTGGGTCAAAGACCATTGTATCATTATGAATGTTTAGCCCATGAGTTAATTTCTGGAGAGGCATAATCTTCTTTTTGCCGCAAAGGCATTTCATGTACCATTTGCAAAAATCTGAAAAAGAAATGCTTCAGTCTAGTTCTTCTAGTAGAAGTAATGTAGGGAGTTGTGCTAATTTTGAATATCAGGTCAAATGAGAGGCCTTTTTTGGAATATTAGGGGCTTAGGGAAAACTGGTAGAGTCCCAGCTTTAGTTGGAAAAATTAGAGATAATCATTTAGACTTTGTTGGTGTTCATGATGATCTTTTGCTAAGAATGGGTGACCTTGCTCAACCTTTGTATGATCATGTTCATTTTGGTTTGAATATGTCATGGCTATGATTTCTCTCATGTGGTGAGAACTTTTGTAAAATTTGCTCAAATTGCACTCAAATTGACCAAATGCTTATTCAATGATGAAATCTTGTTGGCAATGCTTATACATCATTTAGGACTATCTTGCTTGCTCATTTGCTCACTTGTAGCATCTTATAGTGCTCATTGCATATTTGAGAAGCTTTAGGTTGTCTTATTTTGCATTTTATGCCTTGATTCATGCATTGGCAACAAGGGGAGAAATTCATGCATTTGTGTAGGGGGAGTTCACTTGAGTATGCACTTGTCCAGGGGGAGCTGCTTATTGTGTGTTACTCTTGTTGTATGTTGAGCCGTTGCTTGATGTCTCGGTTGTGTTGAGCCGTTGCCCTTGTCTTAGGGGACCGAGATTTTCTTGCTTTGGTTGAGAGCTTGGTTTGGCGCTTAGTTTGGCGCTTTGGTGTGTTGGGTTGCTTCTGTTGTCTAAATCGTATCCAGTTTTACATTCACTATCTATGTATGCTATGTGTGTTGTCAATGCACTCATCAAGGGGGAGATTGAGGACCATGTGTGTCCGAGGACCGATGGATGGTCGCTTCTCAGTGTGATGAGTGATTGACAACGTTGTGTGGACTGACTCTTGGCTGAGTATCGCAGGTGTTCGATGCGGCTGGATTTGTGTTGGTGCAGGTGAAGAACAAGCGCGAAAGGTCTTCGAGGAGTGGAGACGAGTAGGCTTAGTTCGAGGGACCCGGTTGCCAGACGAGATCGAGTGCGGTCAGCCGAAAGCTGTTCAAGAATGCAGAATTATGATTGGTTCTTTTGCCATCTCTAGGTGACTTAATATATATAGGGGTAGAGGGGGATGGCAACTCAACTCTTGGTGAACCCTAGTTCATTTTCTCTCTTCCTCTCTCTCTCTAGTCTCTCTCTAGGCTAGCTATGAGCTTCATGTAAATCCGAGTGGGTGGATGTTGGGAGGTTGCTAGCCTTGTATAGAATCTTCCCTCTGTGATTATGGAAGATTTCTAGTGCTAGTTGAATCTCTTGTTGTTTTCCCGTGGTGTTTTTCGGTGGATTTTTGGGGGATTTTCGTGGTCACCTCGATTCTTCGTTTCTAGCCCGTTTGGCTTCGGCTTTGTTTGAGGGGATGATGGGTGAGTGCCTTGCGCCTCTTTGTGGATGATCTTGACCCCTCAAACGCCAGGTATCGGTCTCGATTTGAAGTTTTGTGGATGAACTCGTGGGAGGTGTGTTCTTCGGTTTGCTCCAAAATTCGTCATGTATACTTGAGCTTTCTCGGATCTAGCTCGTAGATCTATTAGCCCTTGGGGTTGTGAACGATTGGCTCAAGTTTCGTGCGATTCAATGGAGTAATTTGGGAGATCAATTCGTGGGAAGTTTGTTTGTGTTCTTGGGTGTTCTTGTTTTGCTCCCCTGTTCTTCCTGTACGCAGGCGAGCTCGCGAGAGGGGAGGGGCGACGCTTCGGCGACGCAGCTGCGCGTGCGGCCCAGCACGGAGTGCGGCGCGACGCGGGCCAGGCAGGAGCAAAGCAGGCCCAGCTCAGCGCAGAAGGCAGGCCCAGCGCCAGCAGCCAGAGCATCAGCACGGCCCAAGCAGCAGGAGCAAGCAGGCCAGGTTCCAGAAGCGCAGCTAGCAGCGTTTCGGCCCAGGTAAGTGAGGTATGTTTCCTCCTTTTCTCTTCCGGTTGTGCACTTGTTAATTGTTGCATCTTGCGATCATCTCGTGATTCGTTTATATCATTGCCCCTTGTTAGTCTGAGAATTCCTAATTGTTCCTAGGGTGAGCTTGCCACGAGTTGGTATGTGTCATCTTGGCAATTAGAAGACAGATACTTTTGCTAGGTCTCTAGTCCTTCCGAGTCAGTTGTGTTGTTTCCGCTGTCAGTAGCTTGTTGGGATCATTGTGTCTTGCTTATAGGACCAAAAGCACTCAAGTGGCTTTGTGGTTCTGGCAAGAAAGGGATTTGGACTCGTCGGAAGTGATTTTGGGACATAGGCCGAGTTTCGCTCATCGGAGAGAAATTTTATCGGCTCCCATTCACTCTCCCCTCTCTGGTCGCCGTATCGATCCTTCAAACATAGCCAGATATTCTGTGCTAGCTCAATCGTTTTCTATGTCAGACCTAAGTAGACTGATATCCAGAATAGTTTATAGTGCTCTCATTTTGGTGTACATATATACTGACACCTTTTTTTGCTACCTCGAATCTGGACTCATTTTCACTAATTCTGCTTTGATCCTATACTAGCTTTGAAATTGTTCCTGAGCGACATGAATTTATACATTTGCAAAAGCACCGGTTCATGTCATTGGCACTGGACAGGTCTGAGGCCAAGATGCGAAAAGCTGGTGAACGCCGATGCTGACTCCTCGAGAAGCTCCTGGACATGATCAACACGAATGAGCTCACCAAGGCGCTTGGCCGTCGTGGACGCCACCAGAACTCAGGACTGCACGTCGATCGTTGAGTACCTTTACACTGACAACGAGAGCGGCATCACCATCTATACCTCCTCGATCTGCATCAAACCTGGAGTAGTGGAGCATAATTGTTAAATGTCTAAAATGTAGTGATGCATTCTAATCTTTCACATCCTGTTATCAGAATACAACAATGAATTCTTTATCAACATAATGTTTTCTTTTATCCATAAAGTGTCTCATGTAAGCAAATCCCCACATCCATATACAGGCCCAATCAAGCGGGGCGCAGCTAAAATTTGGGATATTCACTCTGCAGAACGTATGTCCATTCTATAACTCAGATTGCATTCAGCAGCCAGTTCTCATAAGAGCATCACCAGTAGATCCCCAATCCCCAATCCAACTACCATAACGGGGGAGTTAATAGAAATACAGTACTATAGCAGAACTCCAATACCTTTCTCTTTTCCCGATAATTATTGTGACAAATCAATAATTCACCCCAACTCTCCCAATATAAAAGGTGGGACCATGGGACACCCACATGTATATAAACAAGGACAAGAGGCTTATAGAATAATAGGTTGATAAAAAGCCTAGAGAAAACCTAAAGCATTCATCCAAGAAACTAAAGACGACCCGAATATCTCTTTGAACCTGTTCAAGAAGAGTAGTAATGCTTTGTTTTTTTTTTGAAAGATCGAGAGTAGCAATGCTGGGACTCCAGTTTTCAAAGATAAATCCATTGCTCTGTTTCCATATGTACAGGGCCGCAATGACAAAGATGTCCATGAAGTACGATTGGAAGTTCTGCAAATATTTGATCAGCATGTCAAAAGGATCCTAATTGACACCATTTATTGGGTGCTAAGGTAAATGTCTGTTGTGGAAATCGTTGCCAATTTGCCTATCTTATCTTACTATTACTAATTGGAGGCTCCATTTGAAACCTCCACGTTAATCCTCACAAAGAAGCGCTAGAAAAATAAAGATAAATCCTAAAATTCTCACAAAAATCAGAATCATATAATCTTTAATTTTTTATATTTTAATTATCCCTTCCTCCCCCTCGCCGTCGCCGGAGCAAGGGGCCAGAAGTCCGGCACCTCGAGAGGAGGGCAGCGGCGGGGCGGCATCTCAGGGATGGCGGCGTGGCACCGTGTGGGCGGCGCGCCGCGACGCGGTGGGTGCGCCTCCGGAGTGCCGGCGGCCGGATCCACGTCCCTCAAGGGCGGATCCACCCCACCGCAGGTGGATCTGCGACGGCGAGCAAGCGGTGGTCGCCGGCAAGTGCTCGTTTGGCCGGAGGCTGGGTTCCTCGGCCAGGGGTGGCGGCTTGCCGGCGGGGGTGTGCGGCCCTTGGCGGCTCCGTGCCCGACGGCGGCGGCGGGGCCTGTGGCCGGCGGCCAGATCCACGGCGGCAGGTGGCCTGTGTGGGTGCCATGGCCGGCGGCTACGCGGGTTCGGATCCCCAAGCAGTCGGCGGCGGCAGCTCCGGGGTAGGGGATGGGCCCCTGGTTTAGACTTTGCAACTACATCTGTGATTACATCTTCAATTTCGCCTTTATTTTCATATAGACCAGGAGACATGAGTCACATTGGCTTCATTTGCGGATTCTCTTACTCGAAGACGGAATTCATCTGCAATTATTCCGGTGGATTATGCACGGGTACCCAGTGGCTACTTTGCAGCATGATATCTCAGGTTAAGATTTCAAATGGTCTGCCAGATTTGGAGTTCGTGGCCGTTTGAAGTGGGTCAGGTCTGGTCTATATGAAAGCATTGGCTTGGTAAGAAGGGGCCAGGGAAGCAACATGGTGTGACTATGTCGTGGTGGTAATTGTTACTAATTCACCGGTTCCGGGAAGAAATTCCTAGATCTGACCTTAATTGGTTGTACCTGGCAGTGACCTTGTTGAAGGCATTGTTTGAATTAAGATGAAGTATTCCCTCGGGTGAAAACTTTTGATCTAGTCTTAATTGATTGGGTCACTGCAATGTCGGCACGTGCGCGTGCCGTTTCCTCATTGGAGGCGTTGCCTCGGGAGCCTACGTCATAGTCCAAGAGCTGCTTTGGTTTGTGAAGCGGATGAAGGTGAAGTCGCTTGTGATAGCTTGCTGGGATATGATCTTTTGGTCATGGTGCTCTCATTTTTTTATCTTTTTTATGGGCTGTGTGTATCTTATTTATGCAGATGACGGGTTGTATCTTATATAACTGTATCATCTTGATGTAATTGTCTAAGATTAATAAATCTTCCCTTTTCCAAAAAAAGATCTACTCTGTTTCTAAAAAGTTAGCCACATATACCATTATAGAGAATTAGCATAAAATAACTCCTATATTTGCATCAGAATTATCCACCTCTGCCATTAGAAAAAAATTAATCTAATGAAGTAATGTCCTACCGATCCTCACGAGATGCACTAGAAAAAAAATATTAAAAGTTCTCACAAAAATGAAACATCTGGTCATCAATTTTGCATATTGTAATTATCATAGTTGCTGGATATACTCTATTTCTAAAAAGTTATTCACCTATGACATTATAGAGAATTAGCTAAAATAACCACCTATATTTGCATCAGAATTATCCATCCCTGCTATCAGAAACAATTTATCTATTTGTGCTGTGTCCCCCGATCACTTATGGCCTAGCTTATATTTCTACTGCTCTTCCTAAATCCTTATATCTTATTCAAATCTTCCAAAAAAATAAGTAGCCTGAAATATCCTAAGTATCATACTACACTAATGTAACTAATCTCTCGCTCCTTCCTGATCTCTCTTTGTTATTTAAATCCAAGAATTTTTTTTCTCAAAGACATAGGAGAACTATGTATAATTGTATTAATAGAAAAAAAAGAGTCATATATAGACTCACACACTCAAACTACATAGCAGGGGATTTTTGATAATAGAAAAAAGTTCCAACTTCAACCACCTCAACAGAGGAGGAATCAGGACACCATTGTTACAAGTCGTAGCATGTTTTCACCATACAAACAATGGTTAAAACAAAAATAACTGACTTAACAACTAATCCGTAAATTGAAGGACCATCCATGGGTAGTGAAGAATTTTTAGAAAAGCAGGGATAGTGAAGCAAAGGAATTATCCTGGATTTATCAACAAGTTCATTTATTTGACATCGTCACCTTCTGCCAATGATCGTTTATTTGCTGATATAAGTGTGTTTCCAATAATTCACTTCTCCTTAATGTGTAAAAAATAATCGATGTTGACAAGTTAACTACAGGGTTTCAGGAACAATCTACTAACCAACCTGTAGTATAATCATCACATGTCAATATGAGTAATTGAACAGCTTGTGTTTCAGTATAGGTTAAAGCTCAGGTCAGCATCATAGGTTGGGTTGAAGGGTATAAGTTCAGGGTCTTTTTTCGCAGGGGAGTTTTTGCATGCACATAGTACATCCTTTGATTACTTTTAGGAGATTTCATTGCCAAGTTTATAGGGGATATATAATTTTATTTATCCTCCTTTTTTATTTTTTGCAGGTTCATTGTTGCAATGTTCAGAATGCTTAGTTTTTTCTACACTAGTCAACAAGCTTCTGCGGTTTACATCAGATGTCAGTTGTTAGACATTGGATTCAGCAACATGTATATGCTTGTGCTTGCGCCGACCCATACCTTGTGGAGATTGGTCAATTAAAGAAATTTATTAGTTCGGCTTCTGTTTATGTCTATATAACCTCTGTTGCTGGTTCTCACCCAAGCCAATCTGCCCCATTCTCATCCTGTACGGAGTGACTCTGGTATATGCTTCCAAGATGAGCTGAAAACCAGAAACTGTGGGCGAGTTCTGCTGAATGCAAGTACAGCCCACCGTTTGCCACCATCTGACGCCATGAATCCTGCAGGCCGGTACGGACAATCCAGCCTCTCCTGATTTTACAGCCACAAGCGGCAAATGTCACGGAGGACACCAGTGGTTCACAGCAGAAGTCGTCCAGCTTCTCCCTCCCGCTGCCCAATCGCAACTCCGATCCACAGCTCTCCATCTGCAAGGTACGCATGAACTCAAGCCGTCCTTGGACACTCCTTTCCAACTCCTCCTCGCCACGAATGTACCTAGGTAGGTACACTCCAAAACCGTGATGCTTCCAGAACACCAGAATCGAGCCCGTGACACCCGAGATGCCTGCGAAGATCAAAGTTTGCGCCCTTTGTTAAATGCCCCAAGGTCACAAAAGGGTCCAAACGCCCTTCACATGACCTTGTTCCTTGTGAGTTGGAGCGATGTGTTGGGCTGTGTCCTCGCATCCCTTTCAGACCGCAGCAATTCGGCATGCCATACTCTATCAGCTGCACACTCATCTCCCAACCACTAGATGGTTGTTGCTTTGATTTCCATGTAATAAAATACAGGTTTTTTTTAGATAATGGATAATTTCATTACCCGGCCTTGACCAATTGGCTACAGCCCAAACCAAGTTTACAAAAGATGCAGCACTTCCGTCTGCAAAACTCACTGAAAATTCAAAGCTACACCAAACAGTTTGACAGGAGAATTAAAACATAATCCTATTGCTAATCCTCCAGCCATGGTGAGCGAAGATGCACAGCGCCAAAACCTCCAGCGCCTGAGCCGCAGCCCTTATTTCCTCCCTGTCTTGCTCAAGTCGATGTAGATTCGCCCAGAATCGAAGCCAATAAGTTCCTCTGAACAGTACCTATAAATAAGATTTTCGTGGTGCTTTGTCAAAAACAATATCATTTCTGCTCAACCATATGGACCAACAAAGAGCTGATGCTCCAAATAACATTTGTTGTGCACTTTTTTTACTCCTACCAATTAGCCAATCCGAAAACATGTGATCAAAACTAAGCGGTATAGGACAATTAAAAGCAATCAGCACAGCCCTCCATAGAAATTTGGCCATATGACAATCAAAAAAGAGATGTTGAATCGTTTCCTCCTTCGAACAGAAAGAACATAACTTACTTCCGTTCCAATTCCTCCTAGCTAAATTATCCTTTGTTAAGGTTACACCTCTCTTTAGATACCACATGAAAATCTTAATTTTAGCGGGACCTTCATCTTCCAAATTTTCGTATTATGATTCATATGGGCAATATCTGAATGAATAAGAGCCATATACATAGACTTGACCGTAAAAAGACCCGTGGGGTTAAGACTCCACCTAAAGATATCTCTCCTGTCATTTAACTGTACATGACTTATCCGACCAACTAGATCATGCCAAAGATTTAGATTCTGCCCCACCAGAGTTCTTCTAAAGGAGACGTTCAAAGGTACTCTTGAAAAAACCGAGGCTACCGTATCGTTCTTTCATCTTGCAATTTGATATAAGGATGGATACTGACTCCTCAAGGACTCATTACCTAACCATCTGTCTTCCCAAAAACGAGTTTGATGACCATCGTTCACATGGAAAGTACCCAGATTAGTAAAGGTATCTTTTACTTTCATCAGACCTGACCAGAAATGTGAATCACCTGGTCTCCTCTGTACTTGTGTAATAGTCTGAGAATGTAAATACTTATTCCTTAAAAGTTGTTGCCACATACGATCCCCATTAATCAAATTAAACAACCATTTGCTCAAGAAACATTGATTTTGAATTTCCAAGTTCTTAATTCCTAATCCAACCAACTCCTTAGGCTGACATATAATCGACCATCTAGCTAATCTATATTTTTTCTTATGGTTATCCGATTGCCAGAAGAATCTTGATCTATAGTAATCTAGTCTCTCGAGCACCCCTTTTGGTACCTCAAAAAACGAAAGCATAAAAACTGCAAGGCTCGAAAGAACTGAATTTATTAAAACCAATCTCCCGCCTACAGACATATGCTTTCCTCTCCATCCTGCCAACTTCCGCTCAAACTTTTCCTCGACTACTTTCCAGTCAATTACTCAGTTTCCTATAGTGCATTGGAATACCTAGGTACCTAAATGGATATGAACCGCAACGGCACCCGAATAATTCAGCATACTGCTGCTCATATTCCTTCGCTTGGCCAAAGCAAAAAACCTCACTTTTATGAAAGTTAATTTTAAGACCCGACAATTGTTCAAAAGCGCACAATAACAGTTTCATGTTAGCTGCTTTTGCAAAATCGTGGTCCATAAAAAGAATAGTATCGTCCGCATACTGTAAAATGGACAACCCTCCGTCTACTAAATGCGGTACAACCCCTGATATTTGGCCCTCTGCTTTAGCTGTATTAATTATAATTGCCAGCATATCAACGACCACATTAAAAAGTAAAGGTGATAACAGATCCCCTTGTCTAAGCCCCTTCCGTGTTTGGAAGTTGTGGCCAACATTATCATTTACCTTAATACCCACATGACCCCTTTGTGTAAAATTCTCAATCCACTGTCTCCATTGTTGCGCAAAACCTTTCATCCTCAAGGTCTGCTGAACAAAGGTCCACTTCACCTTATCATATGCCTTTTCAAAGTCTATTTTAAAGATGACACCGCTCTCTTGTTTCCTGTGCAACTCATGAATCGTTTCATGAAGGATCACAACGCCTTCCATAATATTCCTACCAGGTAAAAAGGCGGTCTGTGTAGGACTGATCACCTTTTGTGCAACAATAGAAAATCTATTCATTGCCACTTTTGTGAATATTTTAAAACTCACATTGAGCAAACAAATAGGTCTGTATTGCTGTATTTTTATAGCCTCTTTACATTTGGGTAACAAAATTATTGTACCAAAGTTTAGGCTATATAATGGTAAATTACCTTTGTGAAACTCATGGAAAAGGCACATCAAGTCATCCTTAATGAAATCCCACGATGCCTGATAGAATTCAATCGGGAAACCATCAGGCCCAGGGGCTTTATTATGCTCCATCTGGAAAACTGCCTGTCTCACTTCCTGCTCTGAGAAATCCGCCACAAGAATCTCATTTTCAACTGCCGATACCTGAGGGATATCCTCCACTCGAGACTCATCCAGCTGAAAATTATTGCCATCAGGGGGGCCAAATAAACCTTTATAATAAGTAGTAATGTACTCTTTAAGGTTATCGTCACCACTTATTATTCTTTCCCCATCCTGAAGCTGGAAAATTCTTGTTTTACGATGTCTCCCATTTGCAATTAACTGGAAATATTTCGTATTAGAGTCGCCTTCCAACAATTCTTTCACCTTTGCTCTTTGGTACCATTTCATTTCTTCCTCCCGTAACAATTCAGCTAGACGATTATGAAGGTAATGTTTTAAATCAATCTCCTGTGCTGACAGAAGATCAGATTCCGCCTTCTTGTCTAGACTATCTAGCTTGTCCAATATCCGTTTTTTCTCTTTCTTGTAAAGACCACTTGTGTTTTTTGCCCATCCTCTCAAATGCTGACGCACCCTCCGGATCTTCGATTGCCATCGTTCCATTGGTGTATCACCATTCGTTTCGTTCATCCATACCTCTCGCACCATGTCAAGGAAGCCATCCCGCAGCAACCAACCTAGCTCGAATTTAAACGCCGGTTGATTGCTTACCGATGAGGGCTCCCCCGTATTGACAAGTAACGGAGTATGGTCGGAAATATCTCGGTTAAGGGCAATAACTGTGGATAACGGATACTTTTGTTCCCACTCCGTAGTCACTAGGACCCGGTCAAGTTTCTCATATGTCGGATTTTGTAATGAATTAGCCCACGTGTAACGCCGTCCAGACATCTCAGGTTCCGAAGATCTAAACCATCGATTACAGCATTAAAAAGAAAAGGCCACCGATGGTCAAAATTCTCCTTATTTTTCTCAGACGGACTGCGTAAAATGTTGAAATCACCGCCAACCAAGAATGGCAGAGATTCATGGCTGCACATGTGCGCTAATTCAGTCAAAAAGCTTTCTTTATGTTCAGCTTGTGCTGGACCGTAAATTACAGCTAAAGCCCACTTGTAGTCGTCCTGTTTGTTACACAAGTGGAATTTAACATAATAATCCCCTTCATCTATCGCTCCAATATGGAAAACATCCAAGTCAATTCCTAACAAAATGCCTCCAGAGCGACCATGTGGCTCCTTACAATGCCAAATAAAATTTTTTCCACCACATAAATTGCGCAGGAAAGGATCGGAAAAATTCCTCCTTCCTGTTTCGGACACTGCAATAAAACTAAGCCCTTGTTCTTTAGATAAATCAGCTAAAAACCTATACTTTTTCGCATCCCCAAAACCATTGCTATTCCAAAAGACTCCTTTCATTTTGACTTCTTCTTTGATTTTTTTCTTCTTCTTGCTAGAAGACAATTGTGACTTTTGGTGAGACGACACCGTGGTATGATCCGACAAATCACCACTAGTGTCCAACACCTCGTCCATAATCTCCCCACATACGTGGTTTAATATAAGTGTATCAATCTCCTGATCTTCTACCAAATCTCTTTCCTCTTTATCAAACATTTCGGTAACCTTATCAAAACATGGCCTATCTTCTACCCTTTTCTCCTCTATAGCTTTTAGAAAAGAAACAGACTCTGTGACACTAACTCTATCATGCCCTAGTGAAATACCAACCTCTCCAAAATTACCAATTATCACATCATCTGAGAACTGTAAAAAAGAATGAGTGTTGGAATTACCTTTATATGGCACATCAGAGCCGGCTTTCTTTTTCATCGCCAACAGCATGGAGTCCTCATCGGACGACTCAGCCCGGCGCTTGCTGCGCCTAAGGCCAACATCCTGAGCCTCCGAAATTGCCGCCATCTCCATGTGCTTCTCCTCGTGCACGTGGGCCTCCAACTCCACAACAGCAGCCCGCATTCCTTGAGAGCGTAACTCCCCCTCCTGCAACACCACATTATGGTCAGTCACAAGTGCCTCACAGAGGGATAAATTTCCCTCATGAACAGCACCATTTGATGACACCATACTCACCATTTCCCCAACATCATGCTGCTGAACATTTTGAGCCGATCCAGCCTCCATACCAGCCCCCTTGACACTACCAGAACTATTGCCGTCCTTGCCTTTCCCTGATAGGTTCCCACTTCCATCTCTTGTATTTTTATTTTCATCTTTCTTAGCATTGTCATCTCTGTCATCCTCTGGGCCATTACCATTGTCCATCTCCATGGGTACAGGGTTACTTCCATCCCCATTAGCTTCCACCATAAACTGCATTGTGTACAGAGCATGGCCAATAACAACATCCGCACTCTGTGGCATCAAATTGGGATCAAGCACTGACAATTGAACACGGCTTATACCATGCCTCCTTGTAAAGCCCATATCCACCTCCCTAGGTATACCCAGAGTCGATGCCACCCCCCAAATTACCTCGTATTCTCTGAGATCATCCGGAAGTCCAGTGTAATAAAATACAGGTACAGCCAAGTTACCGGTAAATCCGTAACAGTTTTTCTCGTGACACCGGATGACATGTGGGACCCGACGGCATTAGCAGAGTTTGGAGGGCCCGCCTGTCGGAAGAGGGTGGTGATTTTCTTAACGATGTGTCGTGACATTTGGCATATGCTGCCCGACACGTCAGCTAATAAGGCTGAAGTGGACGTGCCACTGTACTTGACGGAGTTGATATAAAACAGGAGCTGAGGCCTATCGCCTTCTTCTCAAGAGGCTCATACATGAGCTCTGTGCGAGGACTGAAGAGTGAAGACTAGGAGTGGCCCTGCGCCATGAAGAGGCCAGGAGGGTCTCTCGCGTTGGAGATCCTGGTGGTGTTGTTTGCCGCTCTACTTCTCCACGGTGCGCAATGCCAGAGCTCTCAGGACAGCTCCGGCGGCGGCGCGGCGAACCTCACGGTGATCGGCACCGTGTTCTGTGACGCCTGCTCCTCCAGCGCCTTCTCCAAACACAGCTACTTGCCAGGTACCCCTCGCATAGGTCAATTGCGTTGTAGATTATGCAGAGAGTTATTTTTTGCCTCGTATTGCATTTGCATCCTTAATCTTGGGAGATGAAGCATCTCTGGCCTGTAGATTCTGCTTGTTCTTTATTGTTTGGAATTACTGGACATGGTGTTCTGCCTGAAGACACTATTTTCAGAACTTAAATTGCAATGCAAACCTTTTTTTGGCAAAGACACTCCACTACTCTCTGAATTGCTTGCGCACATACTCTGTTTTGGTTGCTGACACACCTGATTGTTTGTTTCTCTTGCCTCCAGAAGGGTTTTCACTGCCAGTTTGAACATTGGAGCTCTGTTTTTGTTTGCAGATTTACTGTTTTTAACTTAGGGGATATGAATTTGTATCTTTCCAATAATTGTGGAAGAAGCATACGCAACACAGCCTGGCCTCAGCTGCTTTATCAGGCCACTACCACTACCCAACAAGATATTACAGTTAGGATTGAGGATTTGCTCGATTCATTGATGCTGTCATGTCTCTTTGACATAGTAAAATTACTCATTTTATAACATCAATTAACGTATCAGTAACCTTTAAATCAAAAGGATCAAAAGTCCTTCACACAAGCACATTTTAATCCAGAGTTCATAGTAACATAACTATCAGAACAAATCATTGAAATCGATGCCAAATTTATCTTTAATTTGCATATGCTGACTATTGCAGAGAGGAAGTACAAATATTGAACACTTCAAAAATTCTCGGCATGTCAGAATTCAAACTAAAAGATTTTGCAAAATTCTCTGCAAACGTCACCAGTTTTATAGTTCTCTGAAATTTCATATCTACAGTTGTGGAAACATGAGGTCATCATCTCATCTCTGAATTAATGTACTTCTATAGTAAATCTTTGTTAGATATGATCATTTCATCCGGTTAAACTTCAATTTCATGCTTGTGAAAAACATCAATTGCAATGCAACTTTTTTTGCAAAGACACTCCGCTACTCTCTGAATTGCTTATGCACATGCTCTGGTTGATTGCTGCCGCACATAACTGTTTGTTTCTCTTGCCTTCATATGGGTTTTCACTGCTAGTTTGAGCATTGGAGCTCTGTTTTTGTTTTCAGATTTACTGTTTTCAACTTAGGGAATATGAATCTGTATCTTTCCAATAATTATGGTAGAAGCATATGCAAAACAACTTGCAAGCCCTGGCCTGGCCTCAGCTGCATTATCAGGCCACTAGCACTACCCAACAAGATATTAAAGTTAAGATGAAACATTTACTTAATTCGTAGATACTGCCATGTTTCTTTGACATAGTAGCCATTAAAAACACTCATTTTCGAACATCAACATATTGGTAACCTTTCTCCAAAGGATAAATCCATGACACAAGAAATTTAGTCCAAATAAACTGTCGAAACGTGTACTAACACAATTAGCAAACAGAACACATCAATGACAAAATTGCCCCTTAATTTGCATATGCTGACTGTTGCAGAGATGAATCACAAATGTTGACTACTTTGCAAATTCTCGGCATGACATAATTCAAACTAAAAGACTTTGCAAATTTCTCTGCAAACATCACCAGCTTTATAGTCCTCTAAAATTTCATTTCTACAGCTTTTAAAGTCATCTCTGTATTAATGTACTACTTCTGCAGTAAATCTTTGTTAGAGTTGATCATTTCATCCGGTTGAACTTCAATTTCAATTTTTTTCCTTTTCTTCTCAGGCGTCAAAGTCAGATTGGACTGCATGATCAAAGTGAACTCGAATTCCAAGGAGGAGATCAAGATCACGGCGGAGAAGGTGACCAACAGCTACGGCGCCTACCAGCTTGACATCCCGGCGATCGACGGCTTCGAGTGCGCCGCCCCCGGCGCCACCGCCGCCGAGTCCTTCTGCCGCGCCGCCGTGCTGGACAACCCCTCCGAGCTCTGCAACGTCCCCGCCGTCACCACCACCGTCGGCCACATCTCCTTCCCCACCCAGGAGCCCAACGCCTGCTTCTACAGCCTCAACTCCCTCTACTACCGCCCCGGCAAGGCGGGCCCCGCCCAGTGCGACGGCGTCGGCGGCTCCGGCTCCGGCGTGTCGCCCGCCGCCCTGAACACGTCCCTGTTCTACTGCCCGCCGTGGCCGTG
>OAMR01000202.1:273209-284416 GCA_900205405.1 Echinochloa crus-galli | reverse complement strand
GAGCCGGTCGACGACGACGACGACGGAGACGCCCTCATCTCACGCTGGGACCCTGCAGCGAACAAGGAGCCGAGATGGTCAGATCAATCACGAGGCACCTCACAACCCACAACGGCGGCGTGCGCGAGGCGGCGGCGAGGAGGTAGTACTAGAAGGCAACGGAAGCTGCGGAAAGCAAGCGAGATCGAGGCGGAGGACGGCGGCGCCTACCTGGAGGGGGAGTAGTAGTGGTCGGAGGTGGGGTCGCCGGCGACGACGACGATCTCGCAGCGGAGCGGCGCGGCCGGCACGCGGGTCGCGGTAGGGTTTCCTCCCGGTCGCCCAAGCACAAACCCCCCTCCTCGCTGGTGCACGTGTGGCTGGGGGCGGACGGGGACTGGACGGGCGAGAAGCGCGGCGAATGTTTGCGAGGCGTGTGCGGGTGCGCGGCGGTGGAGTGGATGCTGCTGCGGGCCTGCGGCCGCCCGTACGTGACGCTGGCTTATATAGGGGGGGAGCCATGGGGAAGGGAAGGCCTCTCCCTGTCGCTGAGATTTTGGAATTTTGGAGAATGCTAGTAATAATTCCTTAATAATTACTCCGTATAAAATATTTATTTATTCTGGAGTATGTCTCTTTTCAACAAATGGTTGAACCCCATAAAACTCCATTTCCATTCCATGCGGTTGGATTAGATGGAAATCTCCTAGGAAATTCAGTAGAAGCCACGGGAATTTTAGACAAAGCTAAGGCCTTGTTTAGATCCCAAATTCTACTCCCAAATTTACTATGCAAAAAGAAGATTTCCATCACATCAAAATGTCATAACATGCATGTAGTACTAAATGTAGATAAAATCAAAAACTAATTACACAAGTTTTGTTGTGCTCTGCGAGACAAATATTTTGAGCCTAATTAATCAATTTTTGGACAATTTTTCACAAATACAAACGAAATGCTACAGTAGTGCAATGATTACGAAATGACATCACACTCCCAAATTCACCTTTCCAATTCTAACATCTAAACAAGGCCTAAGGCAGGAATGGACTTCAAGGAAACTTTCATTCGTGTCTTCCTATTTGAGTTCCTATAACGATGAGAGCATATCCAAAGCTCTTGTATATCCTGTTGTTAGCTAAAAATAAATTAAAAAATTACATCCAATAGACTAGCCAACTTAATAGTTATCTTTTCACGCTAGCTATCTTCTCTCTTTCGCTAGGTATTTTTGCCTAGCCAGACGCGCTCGCCATTTTAAAGAGTGTGTTGGTTTACTCTTTTTTTATTTTTTAGCTGATATTTTAATTTTTAAATTTAGTTAGAATTATTGATAGTCTCTTCAAGACGATCTTAGCATAGAAGGCCACGTTTGAAACTTGTATGTATTTTGAATCCTCTATATTTGTCCTATTTGGACGTGTGCTGAGAACCTTGATTAGAAGAGGGCCTATAAAATCTACTCCCTGGTTATTAGAGGAGAGGTGTTCCTTCGTTGTTTTTGAATGACAGGGGTAGATTATTTTCGAATGACTGTCTTAGATTATTCGTGGTGCCACCAAAAATTATATTTTAATCGGGGACTGTTAATAATCTAGTGATCACCAAAACCTCAACAATAAACAAACTCTTAGGGTACGGGGAATTATGATCTACTACCTCTATTTCAAAATGTAGGTCGTTTGAACTTTTTTACTACAAGTTTGACCGCTTTTTTTATTCAAAAAAATTGTAAAAATATACTCAAAATTAAGCTATTTTTGAAGATTTTTTATTAATACAGCAAACCATCATAAAAAATATGATAATTTGTTTAAAATTTTGAATAAACTGAGCTGTTAAAAAAGTGTAACCATGAAGCTAGCACTTTAACGCTGATCTATTTTGGTCCTCTTTTTGTTTAACTCGCGAAATGTCGACATGTCAAAATGCACTTCTGTTTTTAACTCGTATACAACAAATAAGCTGTGTAATTGTCGGAGCTGTTCGACGTTCGGAAACCACTCGCGTCAATCTCTCATCGATCTCCCTCCAAGAGCCAACGAACATGAAAGCGACAACTTTGGTCGTGGGATAAAAAGAAACTGAAATACTCCTATTCATATACGGGAAAACCAACAGAATAAACCGCCCAGCCGATGCAGATGGGAGCCAAGCACGGAGAACTTGTGCCGCTGCCTCCGCTTCGGTGGTTCTTGTTTCGGCAGGGCTGGCTGGTGGGCCCGGGAAGGGAGCTAGTGGGCCCGACCATGGGGGCTTGGGGGTCAGTGCTGGCGCGAGGCTGAAAGCGATCCGGTCTGGTCCGGTTCTGGTCAAGGCTGCTGCTGCTCTGGGCCTCTGGCTGCCGCCGTGGATCAACTGAACGAAGCAACAGTGCGAGGGGCACCAGGCAGGCTCGACTATTGCTTTTGGGCCTTTTTGTCTGTTTGTTTGTTTTTTGAAAAGTTTCTTTTGTTCGCGGTGGCCTTCCTTGGGAGTTTGAAAAGATCTTTCTGGGTCTCCGGTTTCGATGCTCGTTGGAAAAATTGGAATCAAGGCAAGCGCTGGCCGGGATCGCTGGGGGCACTGGCGCGGAAGAAATAACGGCTGTAAATTCCACACAGCGCGCTTGGGATGGCAAGCCAAGCAAACGTTTTGTTGGAGATAATAACCAGACAGCCAAAAATATCCATCTGTGTACTAGTAGTAGGCAGCAGCTAGCAGAAGAAGAAGCAGGAGGCGAGAAAGATTCCCGGCCCCGGCTGCGCACGCAATGGGAGGGAAGCGAATTCCATTCTGCTGGGGGAAGGGGACGGTGTGGCTGAGAGCCTGAAAGGCGGGACCGGTGCGTTGCTTTGCTCGCCCCGGCTAGCTGAGCTGCCGGGCCGGCCGGCCGGCCGGAGAAAGCGATGGCCGTGCCCTTCCGTGTGCGGCGAAATCATGGGCTACTCACGCCGCGGTGGCCCCCAAGTCTCTGCTACTACCACTTGGAGTAATTGCTTTGGCACCACACGGGCACGTGTCAAGATGGCAACGGGTAGAAACCCGTCGGGTAGTATCATTCCATACCCGCACCCGTCAACTCCAACTATACCCGCTAAAAAACCCATATCCACATGCGGGTACAAGTTCTTACCCATACCCGCACCCGCGCGGGTTTTTTTACCCGTCGGGTAACCCGTACCCGGTAGCATACCCATTGTAAACTAATATAATTGAGAGCATAACACATGATAAAGTGCATATACCAGCAAATTTGAATAAATAAAAAAAGATAAATGACAATTCATAACCAATTAATAGTCTACTAAAGCATTAAACTTTTTGTTAGTTATCAATATTAAATTATCCTTCACTAACAGTGTGCAATTTTATAAGTTTATCACAAATTGTAGGCGGGTATATTTTACCCGCGGGTATGCGGGTATGGGTAGTATGTACCCGCACCCGCACCCGCTTACCCGATGGGTATATGATGTTGCCCATTTATGTACCCGCGGGTAGAAATATGATTCCATACCCGTCTTCTTATCGGGTAAAACCCATCGGGTACTCGGGTTTCGGGTACCCATTGCCATCTTGAGGCACGTGCGACCCTGCCTCGCCGTGCGCTTGCCCGGTTTGGGCTGCGTGCATGTGCTGATGTGCATGCAGGGAGAAGGCAAATTGGAACGGAAGAACAACGGCAATCATGGTGCCGCCCGGGGGCACCCACGTCCGGGTACGTGTGATCCGATCAGCGAGCAAGGCCTACCCGGCGCCGCGTGGGTCCCAGCCCGGGAAAAAAGTGGGGGGAAGCGTGACGCTGGCAAGTGGGCCCTAGGCTTGCGGCAAGATTTGGAGCTGGAATGGATGGGATGATTAGGCGATTAGCCGCCGCTGTGATGGGATCCCAGCGACAGAGGTCTGTCGGTCGTTGCTCATTTCTCGGTGAATACCGGCGGTGCAAATTTCACTGTTCACTGTTGCGTTGCGTGATGGCATATTCGATCGTGGTGACGTTTTTAACCTTTTTTTTTCACATTTTGCTAGCTATCCTCTCCTCTGCTCTGGAAAGCGGCAGTTTGTTCGTTGCTGGTCTCCCCCCTTCTAATCCCTACCTTTTTAACAGCTACTCCCTCCGTCTCTTTTTATCTGTCGTTTACGGTTCCGAGAAAAAATTTTGATTGGATATAAAAAATATATATTAATATTTATAGTACATAGTAAATATCAATAGATAGATATTTATATCTAGTTTTTTAACAAATTTTTTTGAAGATTAAAATGTTGCACATATTTTCTATAAATCGAATCTAAATCGTGGCATGGAAACCGAATGCGACACTTAAATAGGGATAGAGGGAGTACTTATAATCCGTAATTTGACTTGGCGATCACGAAATCGAAGCAGACGTGAGTGACACGTGAGAGCCGATTAAGCACACAATTAATGCAGCGTCTGCCGGTGGCCATTCATTCCCCGGCCCGCTGCCCGCTGATCAAACGAACGACACCCGACGAACCTGCATGCAGCTGCGGTGCGGACAAAAAATATCATGAACCTGCATGCACCTGATCGTTCGTGGCGACACACCTTATTTGGTGCCCGCCCACAGCCCTGAACGCGCGCCTTGCTTTAATTTGCTGCTCCTTTTTATCCTCCGACGAGCGACGGGGGCACGGGGCCTCGTCACGCCTGAGGCCCGACCCGACCCGACCCTCGTACGCGGTGTGCTCTGGGGTGCAGATCTGCCGAACCCCGCGCCATGGACCGTGACCTTACGTGCACTTTGCTGCCGGGCGCGCGCCTTCCCCCGTGTTTCACAGCCTCACTCTCCCCCAGCCTCGTTGTTTTTCTCCTTTTTATTTACCACACGGGAATCCTGTCCAGGGCGTTCGTTTCACCTTTTCACAGCCTGGCTCTCCCACATTGGGTCTGGCCATGCCCCGCCGGGTGCAGGCATGCCGCACTCCACACACGGACACTTTGCCGGTTGTTCTAGCCTGTATGTAATCAGGCTGTTCGTGCAACACACATGATGCATGCATGCATAGCTTTCGTAGTTTTATTCCTATATGCTGCATATTGATCGGAAGGGATGAAAACGATTACGGAAATTCCTTATCGACCGAGCTTCGTTTCCGAGATTTTTCTGTTCCGACAAAACGGAAACGATACACGTCGGAAAACGATACGGAAACGATACTGGATTTATACTGTCGAATAGCTCTATCGACCGAATTAATCGGAAATTTTCCGATGGAATTCCGAATTGGGCCCAGTTAAATCATTGAGGCCCAAAATGCACAGCTACCCCTTCAACTTCGTCTAAAATTTTCTTTGTCGAAAATGAAAATGAATCCCCACCCTGTATAGCTCCATTATTTTTATCTTCTGATGTACATGCATAAATGATACGTTAAGTCTAACGCGCAACCAGCCGCGCTCCGCGCGGAGCGCGCGACCGTACGACGACCTGGCCCAAGACCCATCCACGTGGGCTGCTTTAGTTTTCTATGCGGGAGTGCTTCAGTGACGACCTTCTTTGTTTTTTCCTTGTGAGGAGAGCGCGACCTGCGAGTCGTACCGCAGACTGATGGAGGAAAGGTGGGCTGCTATTTTTCTGTTTATTTCACGTTAAAAAATGTGACAACTTTTGTTTGAAGTGTCCGTTTTCGATTTCGTTTGCACCACTACGTTCCTTACAGTGAGATCTATAAAACTAGATCCATGATGCATATATTTTAAAATAATTTTTATATGCTAAAATTTTATGTTGAATGTATAGTAGCTGGTTCTATATTAACTATGTAGCAACTTATGTATAAACCTATCAACTTAAGTTCATAGTATGATTTTTTTGAGAATGTTGATAGTATATTAAATACAGATTGATGCATTGCATATATAAGTGATAGTTTACATAAGTTGGTACAAAGTCTCTACATAAGTTGATATTATAAGTTCATACGTAGTTTTTTATATAGTACTAAAAAAATATAAATTTATCATTATGCATAAATTGATAGCCTATCTTGTATAAGATGTTGACAAATAGACATACCATATAATTTGTTACATAATTTGGAGTCTTTGTATAAGATGATACATAGTATTTACATAATTTAATACTCCCTCCATTCTGAAAAAACTGACGTTTAGGACAAGGTTTGGGTCAAATATTGGGAATATAAATCATCAATAACTTTTGAATTGTTGAGTTTGCAAATGTGAAAACTATATGAATAGATTTGTCTAGAAAAATACTTTCATAAAAGTATACATATATCACTTTTTGATAAATATTTTTATAATAACAAGAGATCAAAGTTGTGTTTTGAAGACCGTGTCGCTGTCCTAAACGTCAGTTTTTTCAGAATGGAGGGAGTACACAAAAAGTTGATATAAAGTTTATATGTATATTGATACTACTAAAGTTGCTACATTATATTTACATAAATTTTAACATCATCTTTGCATAAGTTGCAACGGTATAAATAGATCGTAAATTGACACATAGTCTATATGTAAGCTGAACAATCATATTAACTCCGACTATAAACCTACATATATTATGACTATTAACCTATGTATATTATAACTATCAATATACTTATATTATGAGTATCAATATGTATATTTATCGCATCAACGTGTAGTACAACTTATTTTACGTGGTGTTTTCTTTTTGTAAAATAATGTGTAAAAATGTTATACATAGTTTCTATATAGGTTGATACACTGTCTCTATATAATTTACTTGTGTGGTCCTTTTTTAAAAGATGATATGCATAGTCTCTATATAAGTTGATACACACACTCTATATAATTTTCTTGTTTGTAAAGATATGCATACTATCTAATTAGGTTGATACATACTCTTTGCATAAATTAAGGTACTATAAAATACATAGGTTGCTATAGTCAACATCCAATATAAGTAATTATTATAAAATACAACACATTGACACACAAGTTGTATATATGTTGCTACAACATAGTAAATATAAATTGATAGTCATGTAAAACAGTTTCAAAATATATCAAATATAGATCTAGTTTTGTAGATCTTGTTACAAATAACACAATGGCGCAAACGGATTTAAAAACGGATGCTTGATTAGGGAGCTAGGCCCATTTAAAACATGTTCATTTTTTTAAAAGATGGCATCAGCAGCAACATGCATGGCCTGATGAGTTTGTGGGTGAGTGCTTCCGCCAACCTAGAGACAAGTGCAGTAATGCTTCCATCAATTCAGATAAAGTGCAAGTAACACGTAAACCCCTGATTAGTTGGAAGCAGCGGGTTGCATGATTTGTCGGAGGGGAGAGGGGGTCGCGCATTCCGTTTTAGCGCGACGGGTCGCGCATTATCGTGGTCTTAAATGATATATAAATATATAGTAATGTTGGTTTTTGAAATTAGTCTGTAAAGTTTTCGATTTGAGGTTTTCGACGTTTTCGTTTCTGATATACCGATTGTTCCGTTTTCATTTCCGAGTAAAAAAATATGGTTAGAAAATGATAATAAAAACGATTTCATCCCTATATATATTTACGTATTTCCCAGCCCGCTGATTCTTGCATACACGTACACGCAGGCATGCATGGCGCGTATGTGGCATGGATAAAGCTTGCACCAGCTTGCAGGTTGCTTGCTTGATGCACGATGTGGGCACCGTTGCTTAATTTGCTTGAGAGGGGCTCTCGGGGCACTGCACTGCACGCGCGCGCGCACCTGAATTCGTCTCCAATCGGGAACGGGAATCCCAGACAGCACACCACACTGCTGCCCTTGGCTTCTACTCCATCCATATATGCTGCATCGATTGCTAGCTTAACCCCCAGCTACTACAACAATAATCCGTCCGGTTCGTTTGGATTGTTTCCAGCGAGTCAACAGTATTTTTCTCTAAGCGAAAACCAGCGCCAGCCACCAGCCACCAACCAGCCAGCAGTGTTTTTCTCTCAGCAAAAATCAGCGCCAGCCGCCACCCCGCCACCAGCCAAACGAACAGGGCGATACGGCCGAGTTGGGACCCACCCGGCCCAGACGGTGTGCGAGTGTGACCGCGACAAAAGGCAGAGGAAGCCTACGTACGCCACATTGTTCTTTTCCAGCAGCTTGTGATTGCCGCTACTATTTTTGCAGCGACAGATGCTGCTATCCTATGATGGTAAGAGACGACAAAGATGATGCCTCACGGCAGGAGATAAGCACAAGTATTTTCGCATCAACGCAGCCTAATTTAGCCAAGTGGCCCAGTGCGAGGACCACACGCCGCCATTTATGGCACACGCGCGAGGACCAAATGAGGACGAAACTGGCCTCTGGGCCTGGTGTCGATCAGAGTGGCCGGCCTGTCTGCATGCTTTGATTGGAGCCCACGACGATGCCGGCCGGCAGCTGCCCGGCCCGGGGCCATTCCAAGCCCGCGCGCGGAACCACGGGGCTCGACCGGTGACGATGAGACAATGGTCTGGGCCGTTTGGGGCCCAGAGTCAGACTCAGATGATGATTTTGGAGCCCGGTGCGTGGGTCCCAGCAAAAAATGAGAGAAGCGAACCGCTGGCAAGTTGGGATCCCAGGCCTTATTTGTTTGTTTAGACGTTGAAGTTGAGAGTGCCCGTGAAAACTTGATTGCCAGGAACAACTGCATGGACCAACCAATAAGCCCGAAAACCTTGAGGAGGCATCCACTACAGCAATGCTTGGTCCAAGAACAGACGGCAGCAATGGTGCGTCTAGCTGTAAAAAAAGTAGGTAAAATTTGGTCGAAAAGTCACATTGGACACTGTAGCGCACTGTAGCATTTTTTGTTTGTTTATGATAATCGTTGTCCTACGGTGATCTAACCAGGCTTAAAGATTCGTCTCGTCGTGTACATCAAAACCATGTACTTTATTTTTTTATTTACCTACATTTAATGCTCCATGCATGAGGAAAGAGATTTAATGTGATTTAATGTGACTAGCAAAGGCACATGTGCGCACGCACATGTATAAAATAAAATAAATTAAATATAACATATAAAATATAGTTGCAACCCGCACGCACTTGTGTATATAAAGCTTTATGTATTCTCAAATCTAGAGGCACATCATTTTTCAAGTTAGTTGGTCTTTATTTATATGGAGAAAAACTCTTCAATCTATTGTCTATTAGCAATACGGGATAATTGTGTGCACCTGTGGGGAGGCAGGGGCCCACCTGGCCGGAGGTGGGTACGCGCGGGCGGGTACAAAACGCTGGGTGAAAAAAGTTTTACGGAGAATGAACTAAAAGCGTCTGGAACATCCAATTTTTTCTTGTTTTTTGTGTTTTTTGTTTTCCTTCCCTCTCCAAAACCCGACAGGTGTGTCCCGTGTGAGGGGGTGGGTGTAGGTCTTTAGGTAGAAAGTGTTTTCAATTCTCTAGGATCCTTTTAGTATGGATAGTTGAATAGTAAAGTTTAGAGAGAGAATTTTAGAAAGTTTGTGGGAACTAAAATGGGCCAATGAATGGATCAACGGTCCAGCAGCACTGAAGCAAACAAATTTAACCTGATGACGACACCTGCGGATGACCAACGTGTGATAATCCCTGACACACGCCATGCCCCTACATGACCTGTTTTCAATGCTGAGGGAAATCTTCAGGGCTAAGAAGTTACGTATATAACTTGTCATGTTGCTGCCAGAAGCTCTCCCGGTGGAAGCAGCTGCAGCGGCACACCCACAGCATAGAGAGTTTCCTGATCCCCAGCCTCCGGGATTCTATCCTCCACCTAGAATACGTAAGCAGGACTTGTCCAGCCTCCATCTGCATTTGAGGACCTTCCTGGCTATATTTCTCATTTGCTCCAATAAGTTGGTAGCATGGCACGGATGTAGACACATTCCACACAATAAGTTTTGCACTTTTTACCATGTTTTTGGTTCGATGTTACACTCTAGATGCTTACACATTGTATCTTTGCTATATACTAGTGATTGGCGCGCGCCCCAGGCGCGCGGCATATGAGAATGTGATAACATAGACTGAATTTTTGGAATAAAAGTATTCTATTATAAACTTGTCCATTGGGTTACAGATATGACAGTATAAAAGTTCACATAAAGATAGATATGAGTTCATTAAGCAATAGACCTGGACTTTTAGGAGTTCATACGGATCACATATTTTATAGGACGAGAAACGAGGGTTCATAACACTACAGTAAAGATAAGAAAGGTTGATGGTGTCTCTCTGTATAGCTGCTTCAGAGAGGATGGAACAGGAAGTTATAGGAAAGAAAAATAAAAAATAGTTAGTATATGAATGTTACTAATTAAATATTAAAGGAAGCAATTAAGAAAGAATATATAAATTAATATAATATGTAGTTTATGAAATAATATAGGTGTGTTGTGCTGTGCGCCGCACGTAGCGTTACACAGCTTTAGGCTGTGCTGTGGAATAAAATTGATATAAATTGGCGCACGTAGCGTTACACAGCTCTGTGTTGTGCTGTGGAATAAAAATCTATAGGTGCATACTTCACCATGTGGGTGAAAAGTACAGAGATACATTTCTTCACCACGTTTAAGTCAGCATAACTATACTTCAGCTTTTGGGATAGCTAAAATGCCCCTGCAGCCACAATCGTCGCCGCAGCCCACGCGACGACCAGACCGCTCATGTGCCGACGCAGTCATAACCTTCATCGCCACGGCGGACGCTCACATGCCGACGCTGCTGGAGCCGCACAGCTGCAACCTTCATCGCCACGGCAGCCGCGGCCACAGGCCACCACCCCACCATCATCTGTGCGCCACGCTTGAAGGGAGGCGGCAAGGAGACTGCAGGCCACCATGCAGAGAGGAATGAGAGAAAATGAGACCGAGGCCGTGTTTCACAACTTTTGGGAAACTTTTTTCCCAAGAGAATCTTACATGCATGGAGTATTAACCGAAGTCTATTTGCAAAACACTTTTAGGGATGAGTGCAACTTTACGCGACGAATCTAATGAGCCTAATTAGTCCATGATTTACTAATAGTACAGTAACCGTCCTCTAATCACGCGGTCAAATGCCTCATTAGATAGGTCTCGTGAATTAATTCGAGGTTGCGAAGTTAGTTTTGTAAACTGACTTTATTTGATACCCTTAATTGGTGGTCAAACGGTGTGGAAATATTTTTCCACCCCAAAGAAACACAGCCCAAGAAAGAAAAACAGAGACGCGTAGGAAGGAAGAAAATGAGACAGAGAAATCTAGAGTATTCTTGACACATCTTCAGGAGAA
>OAMR01000202.1:259830-271155 GCA_900205405.1 Echinochloa crus-galli | reverse complement strand
TCTATATATATAAATAAGTTCAATATATCAAGTAAATGAACAAACGAATGCATAGCATAGTGGTAAGGCGCGGAAGTGCTTTTCCTTTTTTAGCAGGGTTCGACTCCCCTAAACCGCTCTTTTTCTCTAAACCTGGGGATGAGAAAAAAACTTTACAGCTACTTTATCATTAAAATATAATAATAATTATAAAAATTATCATACAAAATAATATTATAAAAATAATTTGTAAAGATCTAATAATATAAATGACTGTTTTTATATGTGCATCACATCGTTTTTCGTTCATGTTCAATTCAGAAACCCACCTTACGCCATATTTGGTGACAAAACGGGAGCTTCTCGAGCATGGTGACCATGTCGACCTTGGTATCGTTGGGCACCAGCTCCTGCAGCATCCGTAGCCGCTCGCTTATCCGCTCCCTCCGATTCTACAGCACGAACACTGCATCACAGATCACCGGAGCATCGTAAAGAATTGGAGTGGAGTACTGAAAGTGGCCTCTGCAGATCCTTGATCGGGACGGAGGGTGCCGCCGACATGGTCTTGCTCGTCTTCCTGCCCGCGCCGCACGACTTCTTGGGGCTCACGGCCCGCGACTCCATGTATTCCTGCCCGCGCTCGGGCGAGGCGGTGACGGCAGCCGCCGCCGCCGTGCTCAGGAACAACAGGCCGAATGCCCGCCTCCCGACGATGCCGCCCGCTCCGTCAGGGTCAAGCACCGCCGTCAAAGCCCAGCAGCGCGTCGTGGCCGTAGCCGAGCGCGTCGAAGCTGTCAAAGCCACCGCTGTACCCACCGTGCTCTCTAACCACCGCTATGATCACGATCGGCAGCCTCTGACCCCTCTGCTAATTAGTTTGAGACGAAATAAGTGGCTAATCTTCGCGCACCACGAACTGTGTGCTGCTATGCTAGTGTGCTTCCATTCCCGCGATGGTGCGCCGCTTAAATACACACGCTGACGACGCGATGCACATTGGTGGCACGGAAGATTAGCGCAGGTGCAGCTAGGATGCATTAAATGCGCAAGGTCGGCAAGGAGTAGGCGATTGAGCTGCTGATCCTTGCCGAGGCGGCGAGGCCGTGTCCCCGGGCGTGGCGGAGTGGATTGGCGTGCCGGAGTGGAAGTGGATGGATGTGAGCTGATGCCGCTTTGCCTTACCGCACCATTATGCCAGGTATGCAAATGGGTTTTACTTCATGAATGGAATACTAGCACGTGTGTATATAGAGCTTTAACTATTCTCAAATCTAGAGGCACATCATTTTTCAAGTTAGTTGGTCTTTATTTATATGGAGAAAAACTCTTCAATCTATTGTCTATTAGCAATACGGGATAATTGTGTGCACGTGTGGGGAGGTAGGGGGCCCACCTGGCCGGAGGTGGGTACGCACGGGCGGGTACAAAACGCTGGGTGAAAAAAGTTTTATGGAGAATGAATTAAAAGCGTCTGGAACATCCAATTTTTTCTTGTTTTTTGGTGTTTTTTGTTTTCCTTCCCTCTCCAAAACCCGACAGGTGTGTCCCGTGTGAGGGGGTGGGTGTAGGTCTTTAGGTAGAAAGTGTTTTCAATTCTCTAGGATCCTTTTAGTATGGATAGTTGAATAGTAAAGTTTAGAGAGAGAATTTTAGAAAGTTTGTGGGAACTAAAATGGGCCAATGAATGGATCAACGGTCCAGCAGCACTGAAGCAAACAAATTTAACCTGATGACGACACCTGCGGATGACCAACGTGTGATAATCCCTGACACACGCCATGCCCCTACATGACCTGTTTTCAATGCTGAGGGAAATCTTCAGGGCTAAGAAGTTACGTATATAACTTGTCATGTTGCTGCCAGAAGCTCTCCCGGTGGAAGCAGCTGCAGCGGCACACCCACAGCATAGAGAGTTTCCTGATCCCCAGCCTCCGGGATTCTATCCTCCACCTAGAATACGTAAGCAGGACTTGTCCAGCCTCCATCTGCATTTGAGGACCTTCCTGGCTATATTTCTCATTTGCTCCAATAAGTTGGTAGCATGGCACGGATGTAGACACATTCCACACAATAAGTTTTGCACTTTTTACCATGTTTTTGGTTCGATGTTACACTCTAGATGCTTACACATTGTATCTTTGCTATATACTAGTGATTGGCGCGCGCCCCAGGCGCGCGGCATATGAGAATGTGATAACATAGACTGAATTTTTGGAATAAAAGTATTCTATTATAAACTTGTCCATTGGGTTACAGATATGACAGTATAAAAGTTCACATAAAGATAGATATGAGTTCATTAAGCAATAGACCTGGACTTTTAGGAGTTCATACGGATCACATATTTTATAGGACGAGAAACGAGGGTTCATAACACTACAGTAAAGATAAGAAAGGTTGATGGTGTCTCTCTGTATAGCTGCTTCAGAGAGGATGGAACAGGAAGTTATAGGAAAGAAAAATAAAAAATAGTTAGTATATGAATGTTACTAATTAAATATTAAAGGAAGCAATTAAGAAAGAATATATAAATTAATATAATATGTAGTTTATGAAATAATATAGGTGTGTTGTGCTGTGCGCCGCACGTAGCGTTACACAGCTTTAGGCTGTGCTGTGGAATAAAATTGATATAAATTGGCGCACGTAGCGTTACACAGCTCTGTGTTGTGCTGTGGAATAAAAATCTATAGGTGCATACTTCACCATGTGGGTGAAAAGTACAGAGATACATTTCTTCACCACGTTTAAGTCGGCATAACTATACTTCAGCTTTTGGGATAGCTAAAATGCCCCTGCAGCCACAATCGTCGCCGCAGCCCACGCGACGACCAGACCGCTCATGTGCCGACGCAGTCATAACCTTCATCGCCACGGCGGACGCTCACATGCCGACGCTGCTGGAGCCGCACAGCTGCAACCTTCATCGCCACGGCAGCCGCGGCCACAGGCCACCGCCCCACCATCATCTGTGCGCCACGCTTGAAGGGAGGCGGCAAGGAGACTGCAGGCCACCATGTAGAGAGGAATGAGAGAAAATGAGACCGAGGCCGTGTTTCACAACTTTTGGGAAACTTTTTTCCCAAGAGAATCTTACATGCATGGAGTATTAACCGAAGTCTATTTGCAAAACACTTTTAGGGATGAGTGCAACTTTACGCGACGAATCTAATGAGCCTAATTAGTCCATGATTTACTAATAGTACAGTAACCGTCCTCTAATCACGCGGTCAAATGCCTCATTAGATAGGTCTCGTGAATTAATTCGAGGTTGCGAAGTTAGTTTTGTAAACTGACTTTATTTGATACCCTTAATTGGTGGTCAAAGAAACACAGCCCAAGAAAGAAAAACAGAGACGCGTAGGAAGGAAGAAAATGAGACAGAGAAATCTAGAGTATTCTTGACACATCTTCAGGAGAAATGAGACCGAGAAAGCAAAACAGACAAGTGCGGGAAGGAAGAAGAATAGGAGAAGATGAGACCGAGAGAAATCTAGAGTATTCCTGACACGGTAGATATTTTACCTTGGCAACACAGCTCTCTACCGATGACCAGCACCGTAGATTATCAATCCAAGGGTAAAAACAATTTTTGCCGATGTGTACCGGCTGGTTGCCCGCCGGACCCGCCCCATTTCATAAGTTTAGATGTTTCAGTAAGACATCTCGTAATGGGCCCATCCGACATCTCTTTGTTTTTTTGGTAAAATACAACAGTTCTCTTATGTGTCAAATCTAAAAGGCGGAATAGCCGTATTCATCCCTAAACTATCATGTGTGGCTCAGTTTCGTCTCTCAACTATCAAAACGTTCAATTCAGTTCCTAAACTATTCAAATCGGTTCAACCTCGTCCTTTTGCTGATGTGAAGCGCCATGTTCCCGTCACCGCCCAGTCATCATTTTGTGTAAACTACCATTCTACCCTCCAGGCATAGTGTCATCAGAGAAGAGCACAATGTAGTTTGAGTGCCCAGTGCATGGCACATGTATCATAGTGTCATCAGAGAAGAGCACCATTGAGTGCCCAGTGCATGGCACATGTATCATTTGCATTAAATATTGGCATGCCTGGAGGGTAGAATGGGCAGTTTATATGAAATGATGATTGGGCAGTGACGGGGCTCGCCAACGTGACGCTTCACATCAGCGAAAGGACGAGGTTGAACCAATTTGAATAGTTAAGGGACTGAATTGGACGTTTTGATAGTTAAGTGATAAAACTAAGCCACACACGATAGTTCAGGGATGAATTGGACTATTTCGCCAATCTAAAAATAGATTTGTGCGCTTACCGTTTTGACGGCACCATCGGAATAAAAAAGTGGCAAAAATAGCAAGAGGTGAAATCTTGTTGTGTTTGCTTCGTGGCTACCATAGCTACGCGGCAAGGAGGAGCTCGAGCAGGGCAAATCCAAGGTACGGAGGAGCTCGGGTGGTGTGCCGGTGGTGCGGTGAAGGCAGGGCCCAGCAGAGGGAAACCATGAGCTCAGACGGTGATGGTGGCCGACGTCATGGCGGTTTCTAGCTGGGTACCAAGGTCCGACGGCCGGCAATGGAGAGGGTGGGCGCCGGCGCGGCGTCGGGATGAGCATAGAAATGTCCACCATACACAGTTGGTTTCACCCGTGTGGAGTGAAAGAATATAAATCCAATTATTATATTGGTACATTTAGTTAAGGAGAAAGAAATTTAGGTCATAACTTATAAAATTTAGGTATAGCAATTCAAGCAAGTTTTTAGAATTTTGAGTAGTTCTTAAATATCGTAAACAAATGTAACAATGCTGCTGGAGATGTTTTTTTTTGAGAATGTGCTGGAGATGCTTAAACCAGTAGTTTTGCTATGACCTTGAGATAAGCCCGCGAACCTGTAAAAAATGAGAAGCTCCAACTTGAGCCCATTGGGCTGCTTGAGATGAGAACACGTGGGCCAGATGAATGGGCTCTCAGCCTGAGCAACCAAGAGGCGGGATTTCTATATGGCTTCCGGAAACTTTTTAGACTACTTGTCTTCCAATGTTTGAGCTTCGCGCGGGTAATATGGGTCACGAGATCTCTTCGTCTTCTACCTCGAGAGGGGCGGCGGCGCCGCCGCGGAGGGGCATGGGCTGGCCGGCGGAGGGTCGGGAGGCGGGCGGTGGCGGACGGCGGCGAGGGCACCGCCGGCCGTGGGCGGGGACGAAGGCGGCGGGGGCGGAGGTCGTGCGGCGCGCGAGGAAGAAAACGGCGGAGGCGGGGGCGGCGGGGTCGGCGCAGTTGGGGCGGTCGGCAGGAGGAGGAAGAATTAGGGAGGAAGAAGGAGGTGGAGATGATGGACCATTGTTGGGCCTAAGCTAGCTTGCTTAAAAAGTAAATGAAAACTATATAGGGACCCCACCAAGAGGGCCACACCAGCCGTCGGCCGAGAAGGATTTTTTTTTAAACGGCCGAGAAGGATCATCAAACAGAACATCTACTAAAAAAATAATAAAAATCAAACTGAACAACAGCTGCTTCGCCTTTCTTCGGCAGGTCAGCTGATTGGGCTATAACTGATTCCTTCTTGTTGCTGCCTCTCCTTGATTCCTTGCTCCTCCCCGTCTACCTTCCTTGGATCCTGAATATATTCTCTTTTATAAAAAAAAAACTTCTTAGACTTCATTTCACCGTTAAACATGTATCATGGTGCGATTGCAGTATATGTCGCTTGGTGCTTGTTTTGATTTAGGTCCAAAGTAACACTCTAACACCACCATAAACAGGTAATGTGAAGATGTGACGCAGTTCATTCCGCGAACAACCGAAACATCCAAAGTGGACCTGCTCGAAGAGGCACAAAATGGGGAGCACATTCCACCCAACCAAACCTCAGTATCTGTAGACCCTACTGATCACCAAAACCAAAACACAACCCGACTCCTAAGACGAAGAAAACAATCTGGTAAATGAGCAGTAGTTTCCCAAAATGCTGTAACAGTTAAAACGAGCACTTTTTCAAAATCAGGTGCTCTTTTTAGATAAAGGGAAATTCTATTTTATTAAGCAAATGAAAAAGCATCCCAACCTACCGTCTTTCAACGAAATCAGGTGCTCTTATGATATTGTTATCAGACTCAGTCCTGTGACACCCAACTTGCCACGATGCCACCCACCTCTAGTCTTATGGGCATTACAAACGAGATGTTACGCTTGAATACAATTATCTCCGATTTGCATGCGCCTGAAGCAAAAAGCCATGGGTCAACATCACTGGCATAAACACCGGCCTCAAATCTACACTCTCAGAAAGGAGAAGAAAAACAGCACACCACTGGCATAAACACCGGCCTCAAATCTACACTCTGTAATCGCCTGAATCAACAGGGGGTCACTTCAGCACCAACCAACTACCTGCACGGCTGCACAGATCTGCGCTGCAAGTCTGCAACTTGGCATTTGAGCATTCTGAGGAAGAATTCAGTAAGCAACTCTAAATTCTCCAGGGCTTCCTTTTTCCTCTAGCTCGCCGCATCTTGGAAGAACTCAGTAGGGATCGATTCTGGACACCGCATCTTTGCGACAAATTTGTACTGAGGAAAAGAAAGGAGGATGACCATCATTAGAATTTGCGAACAACATTGTTAACCCAACAGAATCGCAAAGCACGGCCAGTTACCTTGTGCTGATCGTACTTTCCTCTCACTGCAGGAAGGTTATTCGGAGGACCAGTATTGAAAAGATGGCGAAGCGCGTTTACACACTCACACAATTCTGATGGCTTGTACCGTGTGTAGTGAGCAAGGGTGGGATTCTGCTTCCAAATTGCAATGAGTATTATCCATTAGCTCATTCAAGTATTTTATTTGGCAACTGCAACAAATATGTATGCGAGTGGCAACATGATGAAGCTTCTTACCCAAGGATGTTTTCTTTGATATAGTATACATTTCGCCAAGAAGATAGCTGAGGCTGCTATTTGTGAAGGAGGGTAGCAAAGTAGACTGTACTCCAGCAATGACAGCTCAGTGATGTAATTTGCTAGAACCTCAACGTAGGCTGGATCCTGGAAAAGATAAGTGGCAAGTGCAATGAAATAACATTTATACTTAATGGGATTGGAATAACTGCTAACTCGATTTAAAAGAGCAATACCTCATCACATGCTCGTGCAGCATGAAGAAATCTCCTATTGTAAGCAAGAAAAGGAGTTAGTGAAGTTCGATTCAAAATTAGTGCCATGAATTTTATAAGACGAAAGATCAGAACCTCAAAAAACACTTTGCTGAAGGTGCACTCGTTTCAAATTTCAGGCAGTTCAGGACACAAGCTTCCATTTCCAAAACCTGATCATGTATAAGTTAGAGAATGCCAGTAAAAAACAAGGCATTGGCAGATGTAGTGAGCTAACAGACAAAAACAAGTTACTGTTGGAAGTCAGGTATCAGTGTATCACAGACCTCATCTCTGAAGTATGTATTGTCAGTTATGTAGCAAAATTCTTCTACTTGGGGTGCGCATATCTCTTCGCGTTTTCTGGATTCAAAGTTGTCAGCATGCCAAAATCAGTATGCCAATACTGTAATACTACTGAAAATAACTGGAAATAAGCAAAAACGAGAACTGGCTGGATCTTACGCTGCTATAAGCATGCATGCAACACCAAGTAATTGCAGCCTTTGGCGGCTGATATTGTTGCCAGAAAGATATCGGTCAATGTAGTTAACTGTCAGATATAAAGTATCAGGAACAAGACGATATTCGTCAGCAACCTGCACACAAAGAAAAAGTGAGAATGCAATGTCAGATAAAAAAAGATTAGTATTTAGGCTTTTAAGTAAATTTACTTTATAAAGCAGAAAAGCTTACTTCCACAAGCCAATCTATCAAAATAGCCCTCATGCTTGGGGTTATATCCTTCTGAATCGTTTCCATAAATTCAGTTGATGGCCTTTTCTTACTCTGCTAGAAAGCAATGCAGCACCATTAACAAAATACACAGAAACTGAAGAAACAGGACTCTAGGACTCTAGAACACATATATAGATCATGTCTAGCCCAAACCGAAGCTTTTCTCCCCATATCAAATTTATAGATTCATTTGATCAAATACAGTTCAGCCTATACACCAACAAACAACTTCAGAAAACAAGATCTCCCAATCTGGGAAAGTGCACTGACATGCTCAAACATGATTACAAGAAACAAACTTGTTCCTGTTGATTTGGTGCCATCAAAATATAGTTATTCCTGTCTACGGATGCAACAAATCCCCATAAGAGTTACATGCATAGCAATTCGAGTTTTTCTTTTTAATAGTTTCTTATGTCCGTTGCTTAAGGACAACAATTTTTGCACATACACAGAGCTGCACTCAAGAATACGTCACCTCAGCCTCACGCAAGAGCATGTAGATGTCAGAAGCAAGAGTAGGATACAACTGCTGATCATCCTTGTTATTGTCAACAGCACAAACATGGTCTATTTCCATTGGATGAGGGGAATTTCTCTCCCCTTTAGTTTCTGGCAAAAAAGAGAAGCACACCTAAATGAGACACAAATAAGAATTGTGCTGTTAAGCATATATCATAACAAGGATTTCAGCAAAGAGAACAGACCATCACCATCTCTATCCTCCAAGATGCATAGGTGCTCATTTGCTCGTCCCTCCAATGAAGTGAGCATTTTGGAGCTCCCATTATTACTGTACACTAATTCTGTGTTTTTCATTGAGTCACAGGTCGATGTTGTCCCATCGATGGAAATCGAGTCCTCTGAGTATTGGGGAGACACAATGCTGCTGCAGAGTGCAGGGGCAGGCACCACATGCAGCATGTGCACAACAGTGGCCACTTCTGCAGGAAGAACATTGTGCTTCTGTGTCATGCTTTCATGGTGAGATACGGCTACACCTGGCTTGGCACAAGCCGATGTCACATCAGAACCCCGACCCGAGCCCACATTGCAAGCACTTGCGGATGATACCCTCTTCACTGTTGCAGCTGAGGTAGCTGAATTCAGCTTCTGCAAGAAAAAGGAATTAAGTCGATTCAAACCTGTAGTTTGGGATCCCTCAGTAATTGCGCATAAAAAGGAGAAAACAATGTAGTAGTACAGCTAGTGCATAACATTGTATAGCCAATGGAAGATTCCAAAGCAAACTGAGACACTACATTTGGGATCAACACACTGGGAGCACTGACAAGCGTTCGTTTGAAAATGACAATACATCTCGTGACCAGGTACATCCTAGAATTTCGAACAGCAATGCATACCGAGATTTGAATCAAGAAAACTACCAATTCCATCAAACATGTCTTAAAACTAGCAAAAGGACGAACATCACCGGTACATGTCCTAGATTGATTGGTTACGACGAAAACCAGCAGAATTCGCCAAACGATACAACTATAACGTAAAACCCTGCACATGAGCCAAACGCCCAAACTAATAGAACAGAGACGAACATATCCACAACCGCATTTCAGGATCATCAGTGATTCCCCGAACCAACACAAGAGCAATGCATTCGATCCATCATGAGAACAGCAGCCCGAGAGGCGCAACGACGTACCGAGGCGGCGGTGCCCGCCCGCGCGGCCGAGACCTTCCTGGAGCCGGCGGCCCTCCCTCCCCTCCCACCTCCCCCCGCGGCGACGTTGGTGACGTCGCCGAGCGCCGCCCGCTTGTTGGCCTGCGTCGCCTTCGCCCCCGCGCCGGCGCTCTCCGCCGCTGCCATCGCGGGGCGCTTGGCCGTCGCGGCCGACGTCGAGCGGCGGGAGGCGGCTCTGCTCGACATCGGCCAGGGGGGTTGATTTGGAAGGAGGGAGGGGACGAAGGGAAGGGAAGGGAAGGGGGGAAGGGTCTGCCGGTTTAAATTTTTTCGAACCGTGGGAGCGGAGCGTACGAGGGAGGATGATCTCGGGCTGTGTGAACGGTAAACAGCTGGTGGGGCCCGTCTGTCTGCGGCTCATCCGTTTGCATGATTCTGACCTGTTGCGGTTGTTTTACCTTTTTTTTTTGTGCTCGAAATCAGATTTTTGCCTATTGTAGCTAGAATGAGTTTGCCTTGCCTGCGATTTGCAATTTCGTAAGCTTAGGCTGACTCCAAGAATGCGAGGCATTTTTAGAGGCAAACTGAGGTTTGCCTTGCGTGTACAGTAGAAGGTGGAGAGGTAAAAATTTTGTCTCTCCAACAGAAAAGGCAATCCCACGACGCAAATCAATCCCACCTGCAGCTAGCGAGCGCACGAGGACAAGCAGCCGGCGGCGAGCTGTGCGAGGACCATGAACCATGGCTCTCCAAGCTGAGGCGAGCTGAGGCGACGAGCTGCGCGGTGACCTTCAAGCGGGCGCGGGCGGCGAGCTGCGCTGCCGGCCGACGAGCTGTGCTGCGCGGGGGGGCAAGCGGAGGATGCGGTGGCCGGCGGGCGAGCGCCGAGGGCGAGCTTTGGCGGCGCGCTCAAGGACGAGCTCCAATGGGCGGGCGTCGAGGTAGAGCTCCGAGAGGTGGCACTGCAAGCTCCAGCGAGCTGCGCGAGCAGCATCGAGGAGAGCTCCGGTGGTGGCCAGCGAATGCCCCACGGACAGGAAGAGGCAGAGAAAAGAATCCAAGATGCATTGGAGGAGAGAGGGATAGCACTTTTAGCTCACCTCTCTCATCGGATGCAAAATGCCTTTCCTATATGCTTGCTCTGTTGGAGGTTAAATTGGTGATGCACAGTGTGTTAGAAGAGACATAAATGGCTTTGCCTATGCTTGTTGGAGTCAGTCTTAGAATGAGTTTGCCTATTTTCGGGCTTGCTAGCGCCCGGACGTCCGACGGGGGTAAAAAATCGGACGGTACTGTAGCAGGAAAAAATCCCGACGCAACATGGGTATGATGTTGCATGCAACATGTAAAATTTTTTGCAACATACAAAAATAATATATGCAACATCATAGAACAATATCTGAAGCAAAGAAAGCCACCGGTTGCAACATTGGGGACTCCTACAGAAACGGACGCCATCGGATATCATCCAGTTGCTACGGGAGTTGAGTAAAAATTCCCACCGCAATATCAGAGCATGTTTCATGAAACATGTCATTCATATAAAACATCCAATCGAATTTCATACGAAACATCCAATCAAACTTCGTGCAACATCAAGACAAGGCTATTGCAACATCAAAATTATACAACTGCAACATTAAAAAAATCATTGCAACCAATGCAATATTTCAGATCTATTTTTGCAACATTCACATGAAATAGTTGAAACATTCTTTTACAACAACCGAAACACGTGAAACATGCTCTTGCAACACGGAGCAAACCCTAGCAACATGCATCGGATCCTACCTGCTGCACGCCATGAATGTCGCCTGGAGCTTCTCCGGCGGCCG
>OAMR01000202.1:245252-259730 GCA_900205405.1 Echinochloa crus-galli | reverse complement strand
GTCACGGACGAGTGGCGTCCGGAGGAGCATGGATGGGGAGCGCGCGACAGCGTGGGGGAGGAGGCAGCGACGAGGGAGACGGCGGCGCGCGCGGTGGAGCCGCGATGAGGGCGGCGGCGACGGCGACGAGAGGGCCGCAGCGGCGCGGATCGACGACGAGGGAGGCGATGGCGACGCAGTGGAAGAGCGCGAGGTCGACGGCGGCGCGGGGGAGCCGCGATGACGGAGGCGACGACGACGATGGAGGCCACGGCGGCGGCGTGCGACGCACGTTGGAGCCGATGCGGTGGCGGCCCTGGGCCTGCGGAGGGAATGCGGTGTTTTTTTTCCCGAGAATATACGGTGCGTGTGAAGATAGAGGGAGCCGGAATGGTGGGTGGGGGTGCGTCCGATGCATCGGACGGCCGAGTCCAAGCATTAGTTAATTAACATACATACTTCACTCGTAATTGATGTCTGATTTATTAGATTTGTTTCAATAGTGGGTGTGTTTAGTTTCAAAAAAAGAAAGAGAGTTTGGTGAAAACGTCGTATCGGATGCTGTAGCGCACTGTAGCACTTTTCGTTTGTTTGTGGTAAACATTGTCCTACCATGACCTAACTAGGCTCAAGATTCGTCTCGTCGTGTACATCAAAACCATGTAATTAGTTTTTTTTATTTACCCATGTTTAGTGCTCCATGCATGAGGAGAGAGATTTGATGTGATTTGATATGATAGGTGAATAGTGAAGTTTGGAGAGAGAATTTTTGGGAAGTTTGTGGAACTAAACTCAGCCAGTAATAAAATGGTGCGTGTCCATTTGCAATAAGCTATATATGATAGTTTCATCAATCTTTAGATATAGCAGTCCAGTCTTCAAATATAGTCATTTGTATACAGTGTGCATGTTGGTGTATTTGTATAGATAACTATGTGTGTGTATAGACATCTATAGGTCCAAAATTATTTCTTATTAGAGCCTGGCTCATGTAAGCTATACATGCTCTGCTTGGTCAGGCTGCCTAGTTACAACAGCCTTTCACACAGGAGTATTTCAAAATGTCGATTTTTATAAAAATATGAAATGTACTAATTCTAAACTAATTTATCCGAGAGAACTGGTATAATGATGATGAAGAGGTAGAAGAGGGAGAGAGAGAGGTGGGTAGAGATGATGCGGAGAAGGCTAGGTTCTTCTAACCAACTAATTACTCATAGTTGGTTACTTCGGGCGTTTGTGACATACCAACTAATTGAGAGGGATGGCAAGGGGACAAGGCCAATCCACCCTTAGTTCCTACAATCTAGAAGTAATATGGTATGCTACATGAGCTGGGCAGAACTGTCACCACCTACCACAACTATCCGTTGAACTGAGTGCAAATCAAGATAATACCTAGCTTAAACATAACATATATACACCATTGTTTACTACTTACTTGGTACTTGGAGCAAAGCACCCGCAAAGTAATTCTACTAAACAATGTATGAGTTACTGGACGAGACCTGGACGTAGTTACTCGAAGTTGAGCCACATTCGCCAAGGTACAAAGTGGAAGATGAGACGATAGCTTAGGCTCCTACCTAGCACTCTCACTTTACCTCTCTCCATGTTTTCTAAGAATTGTAGTGACAACGCTCTGTCTAAAATGGTCTTCTTTTCTTGTTTGTTGTAACTAGATGAGAAAATGTATTTATAGAGTGATTTTGTCGGTTCTTAAGCAGAGGTACGTGTAGGTGGGAAGCTGAGGTGGCTACTTAGGAACCCGCTTGCCAATCACCCAAATCACAGCACAGAATGCCAAGCGACATATACTGCAATCATGCTATGATACATGTGTTAACGGTGAAATGAAGTCAAGAATCGAAGGAAATTAGATGGGGAAGAACAAAGGAAGGATAGTCATCAAGGATACTCAACCAATGGTGAAATGAAGTCTAGAATTAAAGGAAATTAGATGGGGAAGAACAAAAGGAAGGATAGCCATCAAGGATACTCAACAATCGTTCCACGGAGACAGATCAACTTAGTTTCGAGTATTTTTTTTTGTAAATCACCTTGGAATCACAAAACCAATTTAGACATATTTTTAAGGGAAAAAAGTTAGTGACCTGAAGAGCCATATGTTATACTCATAATTTTGATAAGATTTGGCAATTTTTTCTCTCTAGGTTATTTGTGCCACTACCCATATCTATAGATTGTCTAGGCCATAATCTAAACACTCCTTTTTAACCTTTTTTTGGCCTTACCTAGATTTTATTGCAGCCATTTTTTGGTTTGACTTATTAGTCATTTCGATCGTACCAAATTGACCAAAAATAAAGAAAACAGATGATTGCGGTAAGGTAAAATTATGAGAGGATAAAACCTTTCTATATATAATATAGTATTAAGGTAGGTACATTGTTATATGTGACTAGTAGGGTGCACGCGCGGCACGCGCGTGTGTAAGAAAACACGGTGAATATTCATGACACAACAAAAATCCATCATTAATTATTATAAATTAATGACTATATTTACATCACAATGTGCCATAAATTAACAATTAATAAAAAATAACATTTTTGTTTCACAATATGTTATGTTGGGAGCTCTTCCTAACGGCTATCACCTTTGATTGGCAGCCTATTCTTGATCCAGTTTTAGAGGTGAACTCAATCTTAGTGTAGGCATGCTTGAATGCATTAACAATTAATAATACACTAACTTGAAGCATGATTCCTTACTAAAAATATGTTCTGTCCAACTTAAAGATGACTTTCTCTAATTAATTGACATATTTTCTAGCACTATCTTTCAATCAGTCGACATTTAAAAAGAGCTCCATTAACTATTGTGTAACATCGAGCATAAGTATACAAGTGTAGAGAATTAGAAAGCCACTAAATGTATTCTAGTAAGGACAAAGAAAAAAAATATGCTTGAACACTTTTATACCAAGAACAGAAATACTCTCTATGTCGTTGACCATTTAGATTTTAGTTTGCCTTTTTATTTTTCAGGAAGGGCACAATAACCTTTTGAATCTGAACCACAATGTTTAACTTGTACTAAAGGGTATTTTCTAAAAAGATCACAAGAAGGATATTTTCAGAACACCATATTTATGGACGTCCTTTTTCAAATGCATATATTTAGTCGCACAGTCACATCAACCAAGAAACTTGTCCAACTTACTTCATATGTGTACCACAAACTGCTCTTCTCTGCATGCTTGGCATTGTTTTTTACTCATTGCATGTCAATATTTAGGAAGTTGGGGACATACACGATACGCTCTTGCACCTCTACAGACACAAATTTCAAAACCTGCCTTATCAAAACAGTATGAGTAAAATTCATCTTAACAGTGATTTCATATCACTTCAAGAAAAATAATTCTAAACTAAAATCAACCATTATAAGGAGTGCTGCCCTGATTTTACTCCAGAAACACGAGAGAAATGGAAAATACGGTTTCTATTTAAGCAGTCTTCGGCTTGGGCTGGAGCCTCTTCAGTTGTGAGTACAGAAAAACTCCAGCAAGTGCAATCGCAGTAGGTCTACGCATAGAAGGGAAAGCATGTAATGTAAGGTAACAGAGGATGAGAGGGAGGATGCAATCAAAGACAGAGAGAAACAAATGCAAGCAGCAAGCTTACCGAGGGAGTTGATGGGAGAGACAGGTGTCCTGAATAACAGCACTGATGTTACAATGACCACTACACACTTAGAAAATGACTAATCTTCTAGTGGCCACACAAGCTAAGAGGCAAGCATGTTCAATTAAATCCATCTTGGATGTCACAACAAATAATATGAGGATCCCACTTACATAAATAATTAGGAAAATAGTAACATGTGCCGCACGTGTTTGAAAAAGATCACATGTCTTAAAATTCATTAATCAATAAATTAAGATTCAATAGACAAGAATACCAGCTTTTGCCGTCAATGTTATATAACATCAATTATAATCAGAGAGGTTTAAAAATGACCTAATGACTTCAGCCAAGATGAATGAAAGTAATTGATATTGTATTTTTATTAGCTAGCCGGCTAATCCAGCTGATTACAATCAAAACATCGCTGCTCAGGATTTAATCTAGTTAACAATTACATAATAGTTTAAAGGTTGGAGAGGGCAATAAATTCCGAAGATGTCCAGATGATCAGTCCTTGCCCTGGTTGTCAATCTTCGACTTCTAGACGTTTCTTGAAGAAGCATAGTCGAGAGCTCCTAAACTGTTGGTGAGAAAGCAACACAATCACAAACTAAAATAAAAAAAGACAGAAGAAATGCCCTACACGCTATGGCATTTGAACAAACAAGTGGTGTGCATGAGTATCACAATTACGGACACAAATACCTGCTTCAGGACCAAGGCATCAGGTAGCCAGGTAGCTAGCAAATCTGTCTCCCATGGTTTCCTCCGCAAATATTAACCTGATCAAACATCTCCATGACTTTGATATAGAAAAGAATGGGTGCCACTGATTGGCCAGCCAAAACCAGTCAAAGCTCAAAGAATCAGGTCACTAAAAGAACTATTTGGAAGTAGATACTATTTCGAGAATTTCAGTCGATAAGATTGATCGGTTCCCACAAGCTAAAATACAAAAAATCCTGTCGAACAAGTTGATGCTGGACGTGGTGGTTTATGACCTCCCTCGCCACATTCTTGACAATCTACATGCACAAAAATAAAGCCACAGGTACCACAAATTTCCTTTTTTTTATTTCATACCTTGCATCTCACCCATTGGTTTCCTCTTTTGGTGTTCTCAAAATAACAACAGTTTTTTCCGAAGTTCCAAGCTAATTAGCATCCCATTGTCATATCACTTGGACCTGGATACAGGTGTCCAACTGGACAACCTACAGATTTGATAACATATTCAGTTTTCTTACTAACCACGCTCTAGAAAAAAACAGATTTTAAAAAAATTAATACATGAATCATCCCACTAAAAGGGTTCAGCATGGAAAATGCCAAATTATTGCAAATGAACGTAGGCATTTAATTTTTAATTCAGCGCTTGATGCACACAATATCATTCAGAAATTAAAAATTCCTATCTATCTCACACTGAAATTAGTTTATTGAATGTTTTGCATAATGGTGTATCACTCCAGATAAATACAGGAAAATGCCTATGGCCAATGGAAGTTCAGCCTCCCCTTAAAATATTTTTGGTTCCTGCAGCATGGACAGCTGGTAACGCAATCCATTACTCCTTGAATTCCTTTCTACATCTGTTTTATGCTTATGTCAGTTTCCGAATTATCAGTATAACCTGATAGACTTTTGCAGCTTTGAGGAAATAATTAAAAAAAGGATTCAATTTAGTATTATATGTAGCATAAAGCTTTGTCGTCACATAAATAATATAACCTTCTATTACCAGTAGAGTGCTTCGACAGTGAAAATGGGTTTCATAAACATCTCCAATTGCAAGCTAAGGCATGCCACATGGCAGTTGGTGATAAAATCACCGATCAAACACAAACCCAAAGGTACAACAGGGCTTACAAGATGGAACATAATTGAGCAAAAAATAGGCCTAACACCATCGAATAATTAATAGCTACATCAATCATCTATGAAGCACGGTGGAATTTCTAAAACACAAATAACAGGAGTTGTATGGCTATCTATGTCAATCATCTATGAAGCGAGTGAATTGAGTATTCTCAGTAAATTTCCTGTGTGTATCCTGCTCCAAAGTTAAGGTAAGGCAAACAATAGATGCACCTTGACATAGCCGACATCGCCCTCTTTGCCGACAAATAACAGGATTTGTATGGCTATCTATGTCAATCATCTATGAAGCGAGTGAATTAAGTATTCTCAGTGAATTTCCTGTGTGTATCCTGCTCCAAAGTTAAGGTAAGGCAAACAATAGATGCACCTTGACATAGCCGACATCGCCCTCTGAGCCATGCCATGACTGTTGCTCCGTCATATTCAAACAGCAGCACCTGTGCATTGAATCTCAATGATGTTATTTCCAATTCAGTGTCTTCTATTTGTAGAGGCAGAAGGTACTATATAACCATCAAGGTTATGCAAACCAACCAAAAACATTGGATACCTACTCACACAATCTAGCCATCAATAAATCACACACGCCCCACGCCACAAAGTAGAACCAGCAGCTCCTCTCTGCACAGTTCTTCAGCAGTCCTTCACTTCTTATGGATTGCCAACTGCGAGATCCAATATTCATCAGAAAAGCAGAAGCCTTTATTAATAAATGGACCCAAAAAACATGAGCATGCCATAAACATTTCAGATAAACCAATTGGAAAATTTTCAATATCTCTGATTTACTGTTTCTGAAGCCAAACAACAAAATATCCACAGCCAATAAAACACATTATCAGAACAAAAATGCTAGGGATGTAGTGATTTTTCCTACAACCTTGTATCTATGTTGGAACAAATGTCATTGTTGCTTTTTAGAATAAATGATAATGCTTAATAGAAAATATAGTGGACAGGTCTAGAGGAGCACAACAAATATAGTGGTTGATGTGCATTGTTCAACAAAATTAGTGGCTCCGAATGCTCTAATGGAACACTTTAAAAATTTCAGTTATGTAACCTGCTCCTGTGAGGCATGCATATGAAAAATAGGTACCTTCTGATGATTATGCCAAAATCAAACTGATGACCTTATATGTTCAAAAGAAGATTCTTTGCAGACTAATATGGCATCATTTAGAGATGCTTACACCACGCATTGCTTGTTTTCCGCTATCCCAATTCAAAATAGAAATTAAATATTTTCCATCTGGAGAACAGAAACCAACACAATGAGTTAACATAGTGAATCAAGTATTTCCAGAATCTATTGGCATTCGCATAATTAGAATTCTCTTCTAAACGCTTATCTATATTTGTTAGGTCTCAATTTATCACTCTAAGCAGAATAATATCCTAATGAATCTAACAAAGGTACGAAAGAAAAGTCCCAGCTTCAGCAATGCTATGGTGGTGGTGTTCGAATGCACCCCCTCCGCTCCATCCTGATCCCTTCAAGAACATCAATGTGAAAAATCTTCTATGCTTTGAGATGGTCTTTAAAATTATTTTCTTTACACCAAGCTGGCGGTGGAAAGATTTAGGGTTTACCTTGAGGCGCGCACGAATCCGGCGAGGCAGCACGTGCCCTGGCGGCGGCGAAGATGAAATGACATATATTAAAATATTGATGACATTAACAAATTTTGCCTCGCGCTAAATCCTAAAAAACAATTCAAAGTGAGAACATGAATAGACAAACACACGGAATAGTGTGATCAGAATGCAAAATATAAGAAGCCAAGTTTGGTTTAACAAATGCTATACCAGAATCAATGCCAGTAGTGGAGCCCAGAAAAAGGACCCTAGCATCCACCTGAAGCTTGGCCCATGTAAAACCAAATTGTTTGAGCTGCAACTTCATTACTCCTAAAAACAAATGAAGTATCAAACATAATATATTGGTGATTCATTCAGAGGAAACAAATTTGTACAGAACATATACTTTTGCAGCAGTTAGTGAAGAACCTGCCTTCAGCGGCCATGCACCATCCCTTTGCAGCATATTTGTGCTTGGACAATTTTTATGTAGGCAGCTATCAGGACATTCCAAACTGCTATTCCAAACTGTTATTAAAAAGTACCTATGACTTAAAAAGTAGTGCGGACCATTAAGGGTTTTGTCTTGCCTGACAATAACCAAAAGATGATGAAAGCAAGTCACAATTATCAAAAAGCCCATATTATACATGAACATGCTGCAAGAGAATTGAAAAAAGAAGCAACAGCCTTACCCCAGGTCTCTTTCCAGTCAATTCATCTGGTAGCCAAAGACACTGATTAAGGTCTAAACTACCAACTACTACTCTCTCTTTTCCATCTTCCACGAACTGCATGTACAATCAACTAACAGGACATCAGTTTTTAGAGTTCAACAATTAGAAGAGGATCCATAAAGCAATCCAATTAGAAATATTTTAGGTCAAAACTGCATAGAGCTCATAATGTGAGTAAAGAGATTTAAAATATTGCATTATGATGGTTAATCTTGGTCTAAATGAACAAATAACAAGCACTGAAACTTCGCAGAAAAAATTGGCATGTTAGTTTATGATATTTACTCCAAAAATAAAATCATACATATGAATTACATATTAAGTCTATTATCCACGAAAAGTATTCACACATTCTTTTAATCAAGGTTTCAGTTCAAGCAGAACATAAAAAAGATTCTCATAGAAGTAAAAAGATAATGTTTACCAAATTTGCACGAGACAGTTGGGTGAAATGGAAATGAACAGTGCTGAAAGAAATAGATAATAGAGGGAATTCAATCTATACCTTGCACAAAGAACAAAGCTCCTCAGCTGACATTAAGGAGGCGGACCTGCCCCACCACGCCCATGGACGGCGGTCGAAGATGCGCAGCAGGTGGCCGTGGAGATGGGGGATCCGTCCCCTTATCCTCGACGGCGCTACGATGATGACGGAGACGTGCGGGGCGGCGGCGGTTGCGGCAGCTGCGGCGGCTATAGGGCGAGCGGTGGAGGGAGGGCCGACGCGGAGCGGCAGGTGCAGTGCGGGCGTGGGGTACGTGGAGGAGATAGTGCCATGGCGGCGGCGGCGCGAGCGGGTGGACGTGCGGGGGGGCGGCGCGAATGCGGCGGGTGGGAGAGAGAGTGTTTTACCTGTATGCCATTATAAAAGTTGATGGTTACCTGTGTGCCACTAAAAAGTTCGTAGACACCTGTATGCCATCACGCGAACTTTCTTTTACCCGTATGCCATTTCAGACGGATGGAGGCTACAAATTTGTACAGAACAATATACTTTTGCAGCAGTTAGTGAAGAACTGCCTTCAGCGGCCATGCACCATCCCTTTGCAGCATATTTGTGCTTGGACAATTTTTATGTAGGCAGCTATCAGGACATTCCAAACTGCTATTCCAAACTGTTATTAAAAAGTACCTATGACTTAAAAAGTAGTGCGGACCATTAAGGGTTTTGTCTTGCCTGACAATAACCAAAAGATGATGAAAGCAAGTCACAATTATCAAAAAGCCCATATTATACATGAACATGCTGCAAGAGAATTGAAAAAAGAAGCAACAGCCTTACCCCAGGTCTCTTTCCAGTCAATTCATCTGGTAGCCAAAGACACTGATTAAGGTCTAAACTACCAACTACTACTCTCTCTTTTCCATCTTCCACGAACTGCATGTACAATCAACTAACAGGACATCAGTTTTTAGAGTTCAACAATTAGAAGAGGATCCATAAAGCAATCCAATTAGAAATATTTTAGGTCAAAACTGCATAGAGCTCATAATGTGAGTAAAGAGATTTAAAATATTGCATTATGATGGTTAATCTTGGTCTAAATGAACAAATAACAAGCACTGAAACTTCGCAGAAAAAATTGGCATGTTAGTTTATGATATTTACTCCAAAAATAAAATCATACATATGAATTACATATTAAGTCTATTATCCACGAAAAGTATTCACACATTCTTTTAATCAAGGTTTCAGTTCAAGCAGAACATAAAAAAGATTCTCATAGAAGTAAAAAGATAATGTTTACCAAATTTGCACGAGACAGTTGGGTGAAATGGAAATGAACAGTGCTGAAAGAAATAGATAATAGAGGGAATTCAATCTATACCTTGCACAAAGAACAAAGCTCCTCAGCTGACATTAAGGAGGCGGACCTGCCCCACCACGCCCATGGACGGCGGTCGAAGATGCGCAGCAGGTGGCCGTGGAGATGGGGGATCCGTCCCCTTATCCTCGACGGCGCTACGATGATGACGGAGACGTGCGGGGCGGCGGCGGTTGCGGCAGCTGCGGCGGCTATAGGGCGAGCGGTGGAGGGAGGGCCGACGCGGAGCGGCAGGTGCAGTGCGGGCGTGGGGTACGTGGAGGAGATAGTGCCATGGCGGCGGCGGCGCGAGCGGGTGGACGTGCGGGCGGCGGCGCGAATGCGGCGGGTGGGAGAGAGGGCGGCGGCGCGGGGGCGGCGGCGCGAGCGGGTGGACGTGCGGGCGGCGGCGAATGCGGCAGGGTAAAAGAAAGTTCGCGTGATGGCATACAGGTGTCTACGAACTTTTTAGTGGCACACAGGTAAACACCAACTTTTATAATGGCATACAGCTAAAAGACTCTGGGAGAGAGGGGCGGCGGCGCGGGGCTGAAGGGGTCGATGGGAGGGGCGGGGGCGTAGGGTTTGGGTAGGCGGGCCACGCAATTTCCATTCCCATCACCGTCATTTCTGCCGCGGTGGGTACGCGCGGGCGGGTAGGAAGAGGCTAGGTAACAAAAGTATTTCATCCGGTGGCAGGAACATCCTCCTTTCACGTAAACTCTGGCGCCTCCTTATTTTCGGGTGGAGCCTAACAGGTGGGTCCTGGTAGGGGGAGTTTTTTTGGGTGAGAAATGTTTCAATTTCCTTGGATCTTTAATAGTTAGATATGTTGTCTTATAGAGTGACACGTAGAATTTTCGTTGAGGAGGTGGGGAAAAAGTGAGGTGAGAGAAGAGTATCATTGTTTACCTCATGAGCTAAATTTTAGTACTATAAAACAACTCTCGCACAATTATATGAATTTTTCTAATCGAAACTTACTATTCTAAATTATTATTCATTGTTGACTTTTTTCGTAACGTTTGACCATTCGTCTTATTCAAAAATTTTATTCAAATATACAAATCAATAAGTTATACTTTAAGTATATACGTTGATAAAGCAAGTCACATACAAAATAAATGATACTTGTGAATTTTTTTGAATAACATGAATGGTCAAACGTTAAACAAAAAAGTCAGTAACGAATAGTAATTTGGAACGAAGGTAGTACAAGTTTTTCTATGTGACGAAACCGATATACGGAGTACTCCATACTTACTCCCTCCGTCTCACAATATAAGTATTTTTCGATTTTTATGTATCACATTTGACTATCCGTCTTATTCAAAATTTTTGTGGATATATTATTTATTTTGCTATGACTTGTTTTATCATTAGGTGTACTTCATGTGTGACTTATTTGTTTTATATTTTTATAATTTTTTAATAAAATGGATGGTTAAATATAATGTACGAAAGTAAACAAATGTTTATATTTCGAGACGGAGGGAGTACTACAGAGAGCTGTACTCAAAAATTCTGAAAAAGAGACTCCGGTCTCCGGTCTCGAAGGGCTGTGTTTCTTTCCTCCCTAGAAATAAGTTTTCAAAGAAAATCTTGTATGCATGGAGTACTAAATGAAGTCTGTTTGCAAAACTCATTTAGGAATGAGTGCAACTTTGCGCGACGAATCTAATGAGCCTAATTAATCCATGTTTTGCTACAGTGATACTACAGTAACTATTCTCTAATCGTGCGGTCAAAGGTCTCATTAGATAGGTCTCGCGAAATAGTTCAATGTTGTAAAGTTAGTTTTGTAGACCGACTTTATTTAATACCCTTATTGGTCAAAGGGTGGAAAAATATTTCCACGTCCGAAACTCGGCCCTGATTCCCCACCGCTTTTCCACGCGACTGCGACTCTCCCACTCTCCACTGGACTCCACTCCCTGCCGCAACGAAACAAAGCCCACCGCCGCGCTCCGTCGTACGGCCGCCCTCCCGCACCGCGCGGAGGAAAGAGAGAGAGAGAGAGAGAGAGAGAGAGAGAGAGAGAGAGAGAGAGAGAGAGAGAGAGAGAGAGAGAGAGAGAGAGAGAGAGAGAGAGAGAGAGAGAGAGAGAGAGAGAGAGAGAGAGAGAGAGAGAGAGAGAGAGAGAGAGAGAGAGAGAGAGAGAGAGAGAGAGAGAGAGAGAGAGAGAGAGAGAGAGAGAGAGAGAGAGAGAGAGAGAGAGAGAGAGAGAGAGAGAGAGAGAGAGAGAGAGAGAGAGAGAGAGAGAGAGAGAGAGAGAGAGAGAGAGAGAGAGAGAGAGAGAGAGAGAGAGAGAGCCACGAAGATGGCCGACCCGCCGGCGGTCGACGTCGTCCTTCACAACGCCGTCGTCGTCACCATGGACGGCGCGCTCCGCGTCCTCCGCGACGGCGCCGTCGCCGTCGCCGGCGACCGCATCGCCGCCGTGGGCCCCTCCGCCGATGTCCTCGCCGCCTTCCCCCGTGCCGCGCAGGCCCTCGACCTCGGCGGCCGCATCGTCCTCCCAGGTCGGTGGCCGCGGCCCTCCCCGGCTTGGTTAGGCTCTTTTTCCCCTCTCGGAATTTTGTCTGATGATTCTGGTGGATTTCGTTTGGCTTGGCTTTGGCTTGGCTTGGCTTGATGTGGCTGCGTAGGGATGGTGAACACGCACGTGCACACGTCGCAGCAGCTGGCGCGGGGGATCGCCGACGACGTTGACCTGATGACGTGGCTGCACGGGAGGATCTGGCCGTATGAGTCCCACATGACGGAGGAGGACTCCTACGCCTCCACCCTCCTCTGTGGCATCGAGCTCATCCGCTCCGGGGTGAGTAGCGTGTAGCGGCTTCGCATCTTACTAATATGGTGTTCAAGTTGCTATGTCGTGATGTTCCTTGATGGTGGTGGCTTGGTGATGGTTTCACCGTGCTTGTGGAATTAATGGTTTCCCCGGTTTGGTTGCAAATGCATAGTTGATTCTAGTGTCTAAAGTTGGATAATTACAAAATCAAAGTAGTTCAGTTTGAGCTGTAGTGACTGCATGTGTGTTAGTTGGTGCTCATGATTTGTGGCCTGAATCAATTAATTTTAGATGCACATTGTCGCTTGAACTTCACTCAAAAATTTCTTCATGATGGTTCTGGGTGGAAGTATTTTGTGTTTCCTTTCACAGGCGGGGGCCTTGTGAGAATTTAAAATACATAGTCACATCTGTGATTTAACTGATAGACACCTGTGTTCATGGGAATCAGATATATATTATTACACTGTATAGAATAATTTCTTTAGTTGCATTGTGAGCCATAATACGAAGTAATGTCTAATTTGTTGTGGCAAATTGCTTGTAGAGAAGAGAGAATAAAATGTTGAGCTACCTATTTAAGAGGTTCAGTGTTGTGATAGTTTGGTAACTGATATTAATGTACATGTTCTTTTGTTACCGTCAGATATATAGCTTTGTTTTGCTGTTTCTGTTCAAATCACACAAAAAGGTATACTAGTGGCTAGAGGCCATAATCTAAAGAGACAAAAGTTGAATTTCTTTTGTGCTATTGATTATATTTATGATTTAAGGCTTCATGGGGTTTTTATCTCGTAGAATTTTTTGTTCTGACCATCTTGGACGTTTTCATCTGATTTAGAGCTTGGTAGGAGTTCTGTGTGCTGGAAAGGTTCCTTCTTGTCTGCCTTTTGGTGAATTATCAACTGTTGTGCACTAGTAAGTTTCACATAATAGGAGGAGAGCGCTGACTTGGGGAAATTCTAGAAAGGAATATGAATAAAGACAATGACAACTAAACAATTGTTTTTTTCTCGAGCGAACAATTGTTAATTTTATAATTTGTTTAATCTGTCTTCTTTATCCTGTTGTTTTTTTACTCTGCTTATCTATATACACAACTACAACATTATGTCAGAAGGAATGCAATATAGGTTGAATGGTTGGTATGCTCAAGTTAGCAATAACCTGAAGATTTTTTCACTGAGCATGACATTTCGTTGGCTATTGAATGACAGGTGACATGCTTTGCTGAAGCAGGTGGACAGTTTGTTCCGGAAATGGCACGGGCAGTGGAGTTGTTAGGCTTGCGCGCATGTTTGACAAAGTCAATAATGGATTGTGGTGAGGGTTTGCCTCCCAATTGGAGTTCTTGCTCCACTGATGATTGCATTCAGGTGTTCGTCCGCCATAGAGTTTATCAATCTTTCTTTCACATTATTTCCTTATATCCTAGGACTATATGTTTCAGTATAACCACTTTCCTGAATAGTTACCTGCTGTTTGCTGTTTTCTTTTGCTTGACAGTAAATTGATAACCTTAATTTGTGCCTCTTTACTGATCTGGTAAACACATGAGAATTTCAGGTTCTATTTACCCATGATGGTTTTGTTCATCTCTGTAACAGAAGTGGATTTCAAGATAGAACTTCTCTGAAATTGAAATACTTTTCGAAGCAGTATTTACCTGAGGGCTTAGGATACTGGAACCGTGTTCTGGGCCGATCTTCCTTATACATTGAGTTTGCATGTACTGCTTGTTATGTATGTTTAATTTAGAAGAGGGGCTCAAGGAAGTGAATTTGCTGAACTGAAACCAGGAGACTGAAATTAGACACAAATGTTTGACTTTTTGAGGGCTAAAACAGTCAAGTTCTACCTGTGGAACCCTGTAGTGATCCTTTGCAGATGATATGCAAAATTCTGAATAGCATAAACACATGGAGCATATCTAAATGTGGTGTCAATTATTTACTTTAGTGTCATGTTTTTTTCTTTTATATTAAGTGAAAATTCAAGCTATGGTTACTGCTGAAATTAGGAAAGGGTTGGTATCTAGTAGAACATCT
>OAMR01000202.1:233062-245106 GCA_900205405.1 Echinochloa crus-galli | reverse complement strand
GTTATATGTATAAAACCGACAACTATATCTACTATGTCATGTCGCCAACATGTATATAAATCAGTTCATGAAATGATCGCAAAAACTATATATCTAGATAAGCCAAAATGATGTGTAGTTACTCAAAATCATATCACTGAGGGCGTCAGTTGACAAAGCTTTGTTAATGCACTGTATCGTGTCATACGGCTTTTATTATCACATAGTTATTAACATCCAGCCGTGTAACTACCACTGTAGGGCTTAATAAAAACTGGTAGTGTACAAAGCATAACAACTGACAATGTGTGAACTCAGCAGAGATCGTTCACTGCGCCATCCAGGGAACTCACATAAAGAGTTACCAGCGGTCAAATTTGAGCATGAGAGATTTTAGTCGTAAAATCACATTCCAATTCGATTGCAGCATTGTTCTTCAGGAAGTCCGAGTACCAGTGAGCAGAACGCCTCATCTGCCTTCTCCGTTCTTCAGTGTTGAAATCGACAGCAACAAGGCCAAAACGCAACTTGAACCCACCGAATATCTCAAACAGGTCCATGAATGACCATACAGAGTACCCCCTCACATCGGCTCCGTTCCTAGAATTGGCAAATGACACCAAATGCTGTTAGCACGTGCTTCTGTGTTCTAAAACATATGCTTATTGCTAAAATACCTGATGGCTTTCAGTGTGATTGCTATGTATTTGGACAAGTAGCCAATCCTCTCCACATCATCCAGGGTGTCATCTGCTCCTCCAACTCCTGACACCATGCAAAGTCAAATCAGCACAGAATTCTGCAGCATTACTAACAATTTCTGAGATGAAAATTATAATTTAGTTATGTTTAGCCACAAGGACTACTGACCATTTTCCTGGATATAAAACGGCAATTTTCCATATTTTTCCCGGAAATTTTCAAGTATGAGCTCTAGTCCATGAGGATCTACCATTTTACCTGGAAGAATCTGCATCAAGTAGACCAATCAAGACACTTAATAGCTGTTTTGAATATTTATTATTTTCAATCAAAAACAAATTCTCCATCTCACCATTGCAGAAGGAGGGTCATACTTGGTACCTGTAAATAGACACAAAGCAGGGCAACCCTTAGAATATTTGTAGGCATATGAGCATACAAAGCAATGTCTACAGATATTGGACCTCTGAAAAGTGTGGCCAAGTCTGCAGTGAAGTCCTGTAGGGGTCCCTCAAATGTGTTAGGAGGATTGCTCGCATACAAGGAGCTGTAGTGGTTCAGTCCAATGAAGTCGAACGCATTAATAACGAGCTCAGATTCATAGTCGGTGAAAAATGGAAGGCGGGAACCAGCAATCTTCCTCATGATCTCTGGATAATCTCCAAACACCAATGGATGCAGGATCCTGGAAGTTTGTTATATTCTTGTGTCACAATTAAGAACGAGGGTGAAGTGAACTAACAGTTCAGTTTTCTTTTTTCTTTTTGAATGCATCATTATTCAGTCTGAATTCCATCGGTGGATCTCAAGCTTCTTATTCTTTGAAACGACCATATACATTAACAGTTAGTTATAGGAAAACATTTTTTATGCTTAACCAAAATGATGGACAAGCTTTTAACTATTCAGTGGTACAGGGATTTACCTGAAGCAACTCATCAATATAAATAGTTCGGAGAAGCAATTTGTTTAATAATTTAGTGCACTATGGCAATAGTAGAGTCAACACAACGCAACGTACCATCCAAATAAGAAAGTTTTTGCTCTTTCAGTGGCTTCAATATCTTCAGCTAAATCTGTGAATGGATAGAGCCACATGGTGTACATATTCAGGCCGATAATGCCCTTCTGTGCAGCCTGAAATAAAAATAAAGCAACAGAACAATTTTTCCTAACTTTGTAAATAAAATTGAGAAGGAAAAAAGAATCACCAGAGCAGAAAGCTCACTTTGTACTTCTGCTTGTAGAGCCTAACAGTTGATGCGTGAGCCAGTAGGCTGTGGTGTATGAACAAGTATGGCTCAGTTGTGGAGTTCCCAACTGTGCAGTTGCTCGTGCCAAATGGATATGAGCAGTGGTTTGGGGGGAGATCTCCAGTGTCAAAACCACCTTGAGTCATGATGTTTGGCTCGAGCATAGTTGTCCAATGGGCAACTCTGTCGCCAAACTCACGGAAACACACATCGGCATATGCTGTGAAATCGTCTCTGCATCACATATGCAACGAAGTATAAAGTGTTCTGGTTATATTTCAGATGGTTCTCATGGATTCGGTGTGGATGAAATCAGGAGGCCATTAAGGTAAGTTACTACTTACATGATTTTGGGGCTAACCCACCCACCGTACTCTTCCTCTAGGACCTGGGGAAGGTCCATATGGTAAAGAACAGCGTTAATCTGAATACCTATTAAAGGATCACTTACCCGTTAGAGACCCTACGTTCCAACTACCCACCCGAAACCTAGTTGGCTCGGCTAGCTTCCTTGCCCTTCGCACCCGTCGAGGGAAGTGCAAAGACCCTTGCTCATTTTTCACTACACCCGGGCGCCGATGTAGCGCGCCACTAAGGAAATGACGACCCGGTCCTTGCTCACTTGACACCGTGCCCAGACCACGACACGGCGCGTCTCGGGGGAGACGGCCCGGCCCTTGCTCATTTAACACCATACCTGGGTTCCGATATGGCGCGTCGCTAAGAGGGTTACGCCCCAACGGGGTTCTCTTGGGTTTCATCTCCATATGAGTGGCTAGGTTTTACATTGGCTCGCCGAGCCTATCACAACCCTCCTCCTTTACCAGGGCTTGGGACCTGCTATGTTGAGACAACATAGGCGGAGTTGTAGTGATCCTTTGCAGATGATATGCAGAATTCTGAGTAGCATAAACACATAGAGCATAGCCAAATGTGGTGTCACTTATTTACTTAGTGTCATGTTTTTGATTTTATATTAAGTGAAAATTCAAGCTATGGTTACTGCTAAAATTAGGAAAGGGTTGGTATCTAGTAGAACATCTAGTTCGTTTTATAGTTGGTTATTCCCAAGCAAGTTGTGAGGGTAGGCTAGAGTTGAAATCCAATGTAGTATTAAAAAAGCAAAAAGCGGTAATGATAATTTTAAAAAGGGGACTGATAACGTAGGTCATGGTTCACGCATGTCGATTGCTGATTTTCGTACGCTCTTGTCCAAAGCTAGTCCTTTCTCTATTTATTTCAAATTTCAAGTAAACAAGAAGGCATGCTAAGAGCAACTCCAACAGTCTAGGTATTGTCCTGTCTAAATCTAGAGTTTTAGAGGACTAAAAAAATAGAAAACCTCATAAAACTACGGAGTAACCAACAGACTCACCATAATACTTTCCATATTAACTCAAATTGGTTGTGGGAGGACAAATCCACGTGGGAAATGGCAAAAATGCCGAGGGAAGAGTAGGGGATGGCGAGCGGGATAGAGTAGCAAGGAAGGAGAGGCTGTTGGATCGGTTTTTTACCGGCATTTTCTTTTTTTAACCGAGAAGAATACATTTAGCCAGGCTGTTGGAGTTGCTCTAAGTGCAGGATACATGCATACAGCTATCGGTGAAAGTTGAGGCTATAATGTAAAAGTGAAAAGTAACAAAAAAGTACAAACAGAAATATTACTTCTTTTTTACTACTGTTCCTTTGGTCAAGTTAGTCTACGTCAGATTGTGCTCTGTGTCCATTGAAGATTTTCATGTTTAGTCTGTTTTCTCAGGTTAAAGTCTATCTTAGAAGAGAAATACTTGTGTTTACTCTTTCCATTGTTGTCTGTTATGTGATGTAACAGAGTGCATTTCTTTCCTACAGTCACAGAAGGAACTATATGATAAGCATCATAATACAGCTGATGGGCGTATCAGGATATGGTTTGGGTTGAGACAGATCATGAATGCAACAGATCGTTTACTGCTTGAAACAAGAGATATTGCCCAGAAGCTAAATACAGGAATCCATATGGTATTTACTCAAAGCTTGCTGGTGCATCCCAAGTTTATCTACTTTAAAATAATGTGCTACTTTGTTTGGTTCATGCTTACATGCTAACCTGTTTCACGTATTCATTCATAATCTAAGTAATGGCTTGAGCTGGTGCGTTCATGATTTGAGCTTCACCGAAGTGCTTGTGCTAAATCATGTATATTCGGTCCAATATAGATTTTCTAAAATGCTTCATAAGTAATGCCCCTAAAAGTTTGTATAGAATTGCTGAGCCCACCTTACCCCTACTTAGTTGGGACTAAAAGGCTTTGTTATTGTTGTTGTTGTTATTGATTGAATTACCGAGCCCAGTAACCGCAGTAGATTTTTCCTGACAACTTTGCCTTCCCCTTTGTTCAGCATATTGCAGAAATACCATATGAAAATCAACTTATAGTGCGGACCAAAGGAATTGATCACGGTACAGTGACATATTTAGAGAAAATTGATTTTCTGAGGAGTAATTTGCTAGCTGCCCACTCTGTTTGGTTGAATGAACCTGAGGTGAGTAAACTTTCTTCACAATCAAATATTATCTTTCTCATTATCTACTCTGTTTATAGTCCGAAAATGTACAACACTTACAAATATAAAAACTGGGCTAGGAAATGTTTTGGCTGCAAGAATGCTGTGGCCTTAGTTATTGTGTAGGTGCTATGGATTGTTTAGCAGGGGCAAGATTGATGGCATCGTGTTGATGCCATGGTTTCAGGAGAAAGATAGTGGGGGCAGGGGTGGATAACATCAGGGGATTAAACAGAGGAGCTTGTCAGTGAAGAACAAAAATAGTGGATGCTACAGAAATATATGCATATTCTATGTCTTTGTTGCCCAAAAAAAGAGCTTGATCGGTCCTTATAATGGTACTACGTGGACTAGTAGTACATGGCCTCAATCTCCTAGCCTGTGCCCGTTACAAATTAACTTACTAGTCTATACATGTGTTTCCACCTTGTATAGTGACGCCCGAAGATCAGAACTCAGTCCAAACAAAACCAAACTGCTCATTTCAGCAAAACAAAAACTTGAATGGCTGCTGCTTCTACTCACAACTATTGCAAATTTCTTCATGAGGAAGGCTGCCTACTTGCCTCTTACATTCATTCAATTACATTATGTAGAAGTCATCATCACTCTGCTAAAGCATTTGTGCGAGAATATTTTTTTACCACATTTAGATCTGTTGCTGAAGTTCTGAACGATTTTTGTTACGTACTAGTTTTCAATGATAGATTGCAGTACAGCAATTTCTTCAAGTACAGCTTCTAGTAAGCCTTTCAATGATGGTTTCACTATGTGTGATTCTCAAATTGCAGATAGGACATTTTTCAAAAAAGGGGACTGATAACCTAGGTCATGGTTCACGCACGTTGATTGCTGATTTCCGCACACTGTTGTCCAAAGCTAGCCCTTTCTCTATTTATTTCAAATTTCAAGTAAACAAGAAGGCATGCTAAGTGCAGGATACATGCATACAGCTATTGGTGAAAGTTGAGGCTATAATGCAAAAGTGAAAAGTAACAAAAAAGTACAAACATGAATATTTCTTTTTTACTACTGTTCCTTTGGCCAAGTTAGTCTACATCAGATTGTGTTCTGTATCAATTGAAGATTTTCATGTTTAGTCTGTTTGGCTGTTTGCTCAGGTTAAAGTCTATCTTAGAAGAGAAATACTTGTGTTTACTCTTTCCATTGTTGTCTGTTATGTGATGTAACAGAGTGCATTTCTTTCCTACAGTCACAGAAGGAACTATATGATAAGCATCATAATACAGCTGATGGGCGCATCAGGATATGGTTTGGGTTGAGACAGATCATGAATGCAACAGATCGTTTACTGCTTGAAACAAGAGATATTGCCCAGAAGCTAAATACAGGAATCCATATGGTACTTACTCAGAGCTTATTGGTGTATCCCAAGTTTATCTACTTTAAAATAATGTGCTACTTTGTTTGGTTCATGCTTACATGCTAACCTGTTTCACGCATTCATTCATAATCTAAGTAATGGCTTGAGCTGGTGCGTTTATGATTTGAGCTTTACTGAAGTGCTTGTGCTAAATCATGTGTATTCGGTCCAATACAGATTTTCTAAAATGCTTCATAAGTAATGCCCCTAAAAGTTTGTATAGAATTGGGACTAAAAGGCTTTGTTATTGTTGTTGTTGTTATTGATTGAATTACCGAGCCCAGTAACCGCAGTAGATTTTTCCTGACAACTTTGCCTTCCCCTTTGTTCAGCATATTGCAGAAATACCATATGAAAATCAACTTATAGTGCGGACCAAAGGAATTGATCACGGTACAGTGACATATTTAGAGAAAATTGATTTTCTGAGGAGTAATTTGCTAGCTGCCCACTCTGTTTGGTTGAATGAACCTGAGGTGAGTAAACTTTCTTCACAATCAAATATTATCTTTCTCATTATCTACTCTGTTTATAGTCCGAAAATGTACAACACTTACAAATATAAAAACTGGGCTAGGAAATGTTTTGGCTGCAAGAATGCTGTGGCCTTAGTTATTGTGTAGGTGCTATGGATTGTTTAGCAGGGGCAAGATTGATGGCATCGTGTTGATGCCATGGTTTCAGGAGAAAGATAGTGGGGGCAGGGGTGGATAACATCAGGGGATTAAACAGAGGAGCTTGTCAGTGAAGAACAAAAATAGTGGATGCTACAGAAATATATGCATATTCTATGTCTTTGTTGCCCAAAAAAAGAGCTTGATCGGTCCTTATAATGGTACTACGTGGACTAGTAGTACATGGCCTCAATCTCCTAGCCTGTGCCCGTTACAAATTAACTTACTAGTCTATACATGTGTTTCCACCTTGTATAGTGACGCCCGAAGATCAGAACTCAGTCCAAACAAAACCAAACTGCTCATTTCAGCAAAACAAAAACTTGAATGGCTGCTGCTTCTACTCACAACTATTGCAAATTTCTTCATGAGGAAGTCTCAAGGCTGCCTACTTGCCTCTGTACATTCATTCAACTACATTATGTAGAAGTCATCATCACTCTGCTAAAGCATTTGTGCGAGAATATTTTTTTACCACATTTAGATCTGTTGCTGAAGTTCTGAACGATTTTTGTTACGTACTAGTTTTCAATGATAGATTGCAGTACAGCAATTTCTTCAAGTACAGCTTCTAGTAAGCCCTTCAATGATGGTTTCACTATGTGTGATTCTCAAATTGCAGATAGGACTTTTTTCAAAAGCTGACGTCAAGGTTTCTCACTGTCCTGCTTCTGCCATGCGGATGTTGGGGTTTGCTCCTATTAGAGAAATGCTGGATTCTGGTGTTTGTGTTTCCCTTGGTACAGATGGAGCACCAAGCAACAATAGAATGAGCATTGGTCTGCCTCGAAAATCCTGACAATATCATATTTTATGAGCATGTGCGAGTTTAGATCATGATATAACATCACACAGAATAATTCTTATATTCCATAATATAGGTCAGAGAGCCAAATTGACTGTTATTATTCTGTTTGAACCAGATAATTATCTTATGTCCACTTTAGAGAATGATTATATTCTGGTGCATACATTCACTATATTTTTTCATGAAAATGTCGCCAATAGAATTTTCACTACCATGTCTAATTGGTAGTTTCAAAGAAAATGGCTTGCCAGGTTCCTGTGTAGTTCAGTTGTGCAGTAATGTGAATGGGCACTCAACCAACTGAAAAAAGTAAAGATGCGGGGAAACATATCTTATTAATTAATACGGAACCAAATTTACTGAAAAAGGGAGTATACATGTTTTTTTATTAAATAGACCAATTCTTTCTCTTTTATTTTTTAAAAGGTTGATATACAGTCATTTGTTTGATCAAACAATTAAACATATGAAACTGAACTTCGTACTTCATCATAGACCATACCCCACCGTTTCTTTCAAACTTTGATGTCCTTGGTTTTTTTTTATCAGTATGCTATATATATCCGTCTCCAGCTGATTGTGCACATATGCTTGTTTCATATCTTTTATTTTTGCCCACTCAATAATTTACATTGACTACCTTGTGCTAAACAGTGGATGAGATGTACCTAGCGTCCCTAATTAACAAAGGTCGTGAGGCATACATCATTGGAACAACAAACCCAACTGCTCTTCCTGCTGAGACTGTACTTGAGATGGCTACTATTAACGGCGCTAAAGCAGTTTTGTGGGATAATGAGATAGGTTCGCTGGAGGTTGGAAAAAAGGTGATGCTCCTAGTTGCTATTTTGTTCATGTATGGTTCTCAAATCTCAATAACTATAAGTCCATACTTTCCAGAGGTGATAAATCACTTCATTTTTTTCATCCTAAAACCAGTGTCAATATGCTGTTTTCGTCATATAAAAATGTGCTGTTTCAAATCTATAGTGGGTTGATCTGCTTATTTTATCTAGCAAGCTCAAATGGATTTTGACTCTTGATTTATCTGGTTTAGTTGACACATGTGACGATGTGAGTATCTTGTTTGTGTAGGCGGACTTGGTTGTGGTGAATCCATTTAAATGGTCTATGGTCCCATTACATGACAGGTGTGCACTACTATGATCTATTTATTTCATAAATGCTGTTTTTGTGATAGGTTTAGTGCTGTTTTTTTTTTGGTGTCAATGTTTTCACTCTGGTATCACAGTTGTACTTTAGTTTGTTTTTGTATCTATTTGCTGATTATACTCTAGCCTGTTATGGCCATAATTAGTGAATCTTACCTAACTAGAGTATAATCAGCATATTGTAATCTGGTATCACCGCAGTATGTATTTATAGTTAGTAATCTTGCCACACTGCTGGGCTTTTCTATTATTGGCTAGTTGGCATTACACTTACCTACTCCGTTGTCCATATTGCACAGCATTGCCAACATTGTCTATTGCATGAGGACAGAGAATATAGAGTCTGTTATGTGCAATGGTCGCTGGATCATGAAGGATCATAATATCATGAATCTGAATGAGGTAATTTACTGCTTGTTTCACTTCAAACACTTAAATGAACAAAAAAGTAATAGAATACTATTTACCTGTTGTCACTCTAAACATGATGGACACTGTAGTTAGGTAAGATTGCCCCTTTCTATTTCATATCAGAAGTTGCAACTTGTGGTTATAGCATGTGACCTAGTGATAACTGAAAAGAAAAATGAATAGTTGGAGGTCCTAAGCATTTTACATGGGGATGGGGTGTAGAACTGCGGCGAACTTCCTTAGTCCTTAGGAAAAGCAATGCTGGAACTAGGGAAATATAAGCTCCTCAGACCTCTACCTGATCCGAAACTTGAAATGGTAGCCATTATATTTTTATCAGCTACAAAATTGTTTTACGTTTTTTGTGACTGCACACTATGACTTTACTTAGTAGAGAAGAAATACAACTCTTATATGCCACTGATGCTACCGCACGTCTGTGTCTCCCTGTCCAGGAGGAGGTAATTTCTTCAGCTGTGGAAAGAGCGAACGACCTCCTTGAGCGAGCTGGCATCAATCTCCCCAAACGAATGAACCACGTGTAGTTATTACCTTGCCGTTTGGTCATGCATCGCCACCATGCCCGTTGTGCTGCTGCTGTTGCAAACGTCAGAGGATGCACGCGCTGTCCCAGCAGCATTTGTGCTAGTCTCCTTCCACTTCTTTTGGGAGTCGAGACATGTTTACAAGACTCTGGCCACGACTTAATTTTCTGTCAGTATCGAATCGTAAATAATGTGTAGTAGAATGTGTGCTTCTGGAATAAAAGCATCACAAAAGTCTCGAATTGTATCAACAGTGAAGAATGAAGTTATAACAAAGCATGAGATATTTCCTTGGTCATGCTGAATGTCTACCATTTAGTTCCACTCTTTCTCAATATGTCAGCTGTGACCATTCTATTGTAACTAATGCATCATATTGGAGTCCAGGTAATGTTCATAGGCACATTTTTGTTTTGCGAGTATAGCATCATATTTACAATCATAATACTTTTTAACAACATCCATTACACCAAGTTACATGCCGTACTGCTACTTTGCTATGGAAGAATTGAATACTGTTTACTTTGAAGAATTGAATACCGTTTACTTTACATGTATGCAATGCAATTAACGACATATGTGACTCCCGGCACAAACCAGCATCAGCCAGCCGAACAGGTCGAGTGTCGCAGGTGACGACGTAGCCCGCCTTGGAGACGTCGCTGAAGGTGCTGGTGCCACTCCGAGGCAGGCAACAGTTCTCCTTGTAGTGATTAATGGTGATCGCTCTGTTCGTTTGGTTGGTCGCTGGTGCTGATTTGTGCTGAAAGAAAAATACTGTTGGCTGATAGCTGATAAGCCAAGCGAACAGGTCGGATGGCGGCGGTGGCTCGCTGCATCGCGAGTGGAGAAGGGGAGATGCCGGATCGGACAACATCAGGTATTCAGGTTGCTTGTTGGGGTGCGGCCAGTGGCGAAAGACTCGGATTCCTAAAAAATGGAAGGCATATTGTGACACACCTTTTAAGGGACGTGCACGTATGTATATAACACTCTACATTTTTATTTTCGTTTTATGTAAAAGATTAATCTGAAGATGCTATTACCATCTAAATTAGACCGGGTGTTACATATATCCCATCCTCAAAGAATGTTCAGTGCCGTATGCCCTATCCGGACATACACGCCTGCACACTGACCCATACGCACCGGAGGGTCGGCTCTTATATTATATGCCATTGACGTTACCACACGTCTGTGTCTCCCTGTCCAGGAGGAGGTAATTTCTTCATCTGTGAAAAGAACGAACGACCTCCTTGAGCGAGCTGGTATCAATCTCCCCAAGCGAATGAACCACCGACCACGTGTAGTTATTTGCCCTGCCGTTTCGTCATGCATCGCCACCATGCCCATTGTGGCGCTGCTGTTGCAAACGTCAGAGGATGCACACGCGCTGGCCCAGCAGCATGTGTGCTAGTCTTCTTCCACTTCTTTTAGGAGTCGAGACATGTTTACAAGACTCTGGCCACGACTTAATTTTCTGTCAGTATCGAATAGAGAAACCCCAATCGGAAGACGTCGAGGATTACGAGTGCACAACACTAGTTTACGAGTGCACAGCCCCTGGTGAGGAACATGGAGCGAGATTGATCTCCGTAGGGCAGTAGTGTATGTGATGCTGAATCATGGAGCCATTGGCTCAGGAGCGGTGCCGGCTCTATACTATATGTGAGAATATAAATACGGGCTTGCTAGCGCCCGGACGTCCGATGTTGATTAAAATATCGGACGGTACTGTAGCATGTAAAATTCCCGCCGCAACATGTATGCAATGTTGCATGTAATATGAGAACTTTTTGCAACATACAAAAATAATATGTGCAACATCATAGGACAATATCTGGAACATGAAAAGCCACTGGTTGCAACATTGGGGACACCTACAGAAACGGACACCACCGGATATCATCAGGTTGTTATGGGAGTTGAGTAAAAATTTCCACCGCAACATCAGAGCATGTTTCATGAAACATCCCATTCATATAAAACATTCAATCGAATTTCATACGAAACATCCAATCAAACTTCGTGCAACATCAAGACAATGCTATTGCAACATCAAAATTATGCAACTGCAACATTAAATATTTGCAACATGAAAAATTATATAAGAAAATACCTTGATCTATTTTTAGAGAAAAATCCTACCGCAACATCAGCACTTGTTTCATGCAATATTTTGGAGCAAAATCATAGGACAGACAGTCGAATTTGAACTTATGTAAGCGAAACACTACAAATAAATATTGCAACATCAAAATTTAATTGCTGAAACATCAAAAGCCAGGTATTGCAACATTTAAAAATTGCAAAAGCTCACAAAGATTGACATTTGAAATTTCTTAAACTCCATATGCAACATCTGAGATCCCCGGATTGAAACATCACATCTCATATTGCAACATCAAAAATAATAAATGTAACTTTATAAATCAACTGGTGAAACATCCAAAATCCATCATCCACAAAAATCACATGTTCCAAAAACATAAGGAACGATGTTGCAGCTGGAGGAGCGGCGCCTAGAGGAGTGAGAATATAAATACGGGCTTGCTAACGCCCGGAC
>OAMR01000202.1:185713-209656 GCA_900205405.1 Echinochloa crus-galli | reverse complement strand
GTAAATATAAAAAGTTGTTTATGTTATCTAGGTGACTTCTGCTAGCAGGGCCAGTGGGTCGGCAAATCTCAAGTACGAGTGGAGCATTTGCCTCTTCTGACACATCATCACCTGCCCCATCATCATCATCTGCTGCCATCTCCTCCTCCTCATCATCATCAACATGAGGCTCCACCCTATACTGCTCATCCTAAAATCGCCATGGGGAAGTGGTGTTCTCCGGAAACTCGAGGAGAGGGAAGGGGGGCGTGGTGAATGGATGGGAATGAGAGAGAGAATCACGGGATAGCAGTAAAAACCGCGTGGGCCCGCTGACTGGTCAAACCGGTCAGACCGGTTTGGGAAACCGGTCAGACCGGTTTCCCCCAGTCAGCAGTAATAGATGGAGCTGACTTGCAAAAAGGAGACACGTGATAACAAAGAATGCCAAATGTATTTAGAAGGGATAAAATTTGTTCGGAGGATTTGATCTTAGTCCGCAATTTGGAGATCGAAGCTTGAAAAAGTCGATGGATCTGAACGAAGCTTCGAAGATTTCAGAGAGGAAAAGCGGGGATTGAGCTAGAGTAACCTGGAGACGTTGAGTATCTATGGTCAATTCCGAGATAAAATATCTTTTATCCCGAAATTGAAGGGGCATGTGTTAACACCAAAATTTGGCACCAGAAAGAGACTGACATGTGGGCCGGGATTGGTAAAAGATATCGTTCGGAAAGGAAAGCTTGTCTTCAAGGGCGTTCGGCAAAGGCATTCTGCGGTCGGGAGTCCGTCGCCGATTCGGCAAGGAGCTGCTCTATGGAAAGCATTCGGGAATGCGTGATGACGTGGATCAAGTAAGGAAGATGCCGATCTGATGAAGAATACAAGATGAATACGGCATTTTAGACGTATTTCTTTGGAAACAAACGTTTTGTAATCGTAATCGAGTAGGAATCGTGTCAAAACCAGGGTATAAATATGAACCCATGGTGATTGTAATAGGGATCGAACAATCTTACAATAAACCGGCCTTGCGCCAACTTTCGAGTCTTTTGGTCGTGTCGTCGAGTTTCTTTCGAGGGGAATCATCGATCCGTCGACCTCCGTAAGTATCGACAACCTTGTATCATGCTTAGTATCATGCGGTGGATTTAAGCTTGGTATGAGAATGCTTCTTTGTTAAATCATGAGTCATGCGGTAGGCTAAGGTTTAGCTTGAAGCAAGTTATCGGCTCTATTAGATTTTGGCAAAGATCTAATAGATCCATTAAGTTACCTTGTGTTATTTGGATTTTACTTTATGTTTAAATTCATATAATGAACTTGTTTATTAGAGATTTACGATCGTGCTTTCACATTTATCATGCTTTATGCCCGTTAATCGGTTGTATTTAAGTATTGTAACGATCATCTAATTAAATACCGATCTTTCATCATGATGACGTCATGCGGTCGGCAGTATGCTTTCTTACGCGCTCTGCCGAATATGCTGTGAGTGCCTGTATTGCCGACAGATAGCTTGTTCATAGCTATATGCCGATCAAGATTGGCCTTGCAAGCCGTAGAGATGGAACTGTCTGGTATCATCCGGCATGTTCCAGGTTTTATATCTAAACATTTTTTCTTCCTTTGTCAGTTTTAGGGAAAATTGACTGGCACGCTTACAGGATTCAGACGATCGGGCACGTGTGAAGCCAGCTGATTCGGCTTGCTGTGTGCTTGGCGTGAGAAGCCGATTTTTCGTCAACACATAAGATTGGGACGAGAGAGGGTGGCAGTGACTTTCTCTAGAGTCTGTCTATGGAGGAAAGACGACCACGGCATGGTGAGAGAGCTATGTCGATCAATTTGGGAACAGAAAAAAGCTCTAAGGACACGACGATTTGGGTGATAAAAGATCAAGGTGAACACCTCACGTACGTATTTGTAGCCCGGGATGGCACAACACGCACTCTAATTAAGTCTGACAGTGCCATGGGCGCGCAAACTTTCCATAGTCCGTAGGTAGACACCGGCAGAAAAACTCACACATTTGTCCATGAACGTTTAGTACCGGATATAAAAGGCTCGGTACTACAGGTGGCATGAAGGCATTTTATTACTGGTCCTAAACTTGGAAGCTCCTGTAGTCATTTTAGTACAGGCTCAAACCACTACCCGATACTAAAAGTCTCATTTTAGTACCGACCGATGTCTTGGCCTGTTACTAAAATGACACATCCATTTAGTACCAGTCAATAACATCGGCCGGTACTAAAATGTAACATTTAGTATTGGGTGTTATTCACCGTATTGAATTGGTCTCCACGGGTTACTTCAAAAGGAAAACATTTAGTAACATATGATGCATATGTAGGATGGTAAGCCAGCAACACATGAGGCTAGAGGTCATGTAGTCGACTTGTGACTTGGGCAGGCCTCTTGGGTGTTTGAACAATTTTTTCTGGGACCGGTACTAAACAAGGTCTTCCGGTACTGATGAGGGATTTCCCGGTAGTGGGAGTACCTAGGGACGATGATGCGAGTAGGTTGGTTTGGCACATGCTCGACCAATTTTTGGGCACTGGGTTCTACAAACTATAAATCTATGACAAGAATATAGCTTACTATTGTTCTAGTGGTTGTAATTCATGTTACAGTAGATAAATGGTTAAGAAGAGATACGGAAAGAAAGACAACTTTATAATCTGGTTGAAGTGGCAGGGTCAGATAGATATTTAATCCAATCACCATGTAAAATATTAAATTAGACAATCTGAAATATTAAGTTAGTGTCTACTCTAGTTAGACCCAAGCTTGTCATACTTAGGATTCCAGTTCAAACGTTCTCAAAAATATATTTTGACTCAAAAATAATTACAGTAACTCCAGGTATGATATTTAAATAAACAAATTATCAAGACACCTAATAATTTCCGGAAAATCCTAAATAATATTTGGGATACAAAAGATTAAAAAAATACCTAAAATTAAAAACAAGTTTTAGAAGCTTCGGTAAAAAATATGCCATGTTCCTTCCTCACTAGACAAAAGGAAACTCCCATTGATCAAAAGTTCAAAAATTAGCACCTTTTTGGTTCACAACAAATTCGCTGGAGTTTTGTAGGGTAGCATATACTCACATTAGGCCCGCTGACACTGCGACGCGCCAGCAGTGTAATTACGACGGAAGCAAGCACAAGGCCACGGAGAATATACTGACGAGTAACACTGACCGGTGAAAACGCCATTCTGTTCCTTGTGGTATGCGCTAGGAAATGTTATTCACAAATTCATGTAGGTTTACCAGACGCTTATATAGGCACTTATACCGTGTGTAGTCCGCGCAGCGAGAGCAGACATATTTGATTTCCACCGCCGTATTATACACGCTCAAACTCTAAAATGTCTCTTCCATCAAAGGTTAACGTAGAGTAGACCTTGACTCGAGCTCACCATTGACTATGACCGAAGTTACTAAGAATGTAGGTATCAACTCTTTCCTTTGACCGACAATGTACGTGTATTTCGTTTCCTAAAGAAACAAATTGATGGGATAAAATAGTTGGATATTGTAGTTATATCAGTGAAATTATTTATGACTAATTTTAATTTCAGTATGTCATATTTAAGGCAGGCTTGTTAACTACGTGCTCCCTCCATTATAAATTATTATTTATTTTCATAAATATATAGTTTTTGTTATGTATGTAGATATAGGCTATATGTCCTATGCATGTTGGTTTTCAAAATTTGCATTGCGTCTTCATTTCTCACACAAATAGCCAAGAGCCAAGTTTCTGGGCCAAACCGGTCAGACCGGTTTGGGAAACCGGTCAGACCGGTTTTACCAGACATTACCTGTTTATCGGAAATTTCCGATCCTTGCGTAGATTTACGACAAATATGACGGATATTTCCGATGGAGACGTAAATTTCCGGTAGAGCACTGCCATAAGCTCATACTTTGAGTTTCTTGATTGTAGTTTATGACTTTCCTGCACCTTGACAAGTAGTGCTCTACTAGAGAGCTATTAGAGGCATCATATGGCATATGTGAATCAATCTTCAAGAGGATAGCCTAGGTCACTATCAAGAGTTACATGAGCAAAATGTTTAGCCACACTTGATCTAATTGAAGTACCGTCAAGAACATGCACAATCGAAGAATGGTGGAATGGATCTTTTCAGGGGTTGAACAAGGGTGCCAGAAGAATGAAGGCGGCTGTATTGCTATACACTACCTGGAACTTGTGGAAGGAAAGAAATCGAAGAATCTTCGAAGGCCAAACGGTGTTGCCACACAGAGTGCTCACACTGATCAAGGAGGAGATGCATCTACGTTTCGCCGCATGCGGGCAAGGAGAGACCCCCTTTACTTAGTTCTGTTGTGTTGCTATTTGAGTTATGTGTCAACTTATCTATGTAATACAAACCATGTAAAACTTCGCATTCTTCTCCTCCTTAAATGAATAGGCAGTGCTCCTGCCAGTCTTTCAAAAAAAAAATCTATGGGCACTGGGTTCTACAAACTATCAATCTTCCACAAAAGAATATAGCTTAATGTTGTTCTAGTGTTTGGAATTCGTGTTACAGTAGATAAATGGTCAGGAAGAGATACGGAAGAAAGCCAACTATACAACCTGTTTGAGGTAGCATGGGCAGATATATATCTAATCCGATCACCCCGTAAAATATTAAATTAGGCAATTCGACATGTTGAGTTAGTATCTTCTCAAGTTTAGACCCAAGCTTGTCATACTTAGGATTCCAGTTCAAACGTTCTCAAAAATATATTTTGACTCAAAAATAATTACAGTAACTCCAGGTATGATATTTAAATAAACAAATTATCAAGACACCTAATAATTTCCGGAAAATCCTAAATAATATTTGGGATACAAAAGATTAAAAAAATACCTAAAATTAAAAACAAGTTTTAGAAGCTTCGGTAAAAAATATGCCATGTTCCTTCCTCACTAGACAAAAGGAAACTCCCATTGATCAAAAGTTCAAAAATTAGCACCTTTTTGGTTCACAACAAATTCGCTGGAGTTTTGTAGGGTAGCATATACTCACATTAGGCCCGCTGACACTGCGACGCGCCAGCAGTGTAATTACGACGGAAGCAAGCACAAGGCCACGGAGAATATACTGACGAGTAACACTGACCGGTGAAAACGCCATTCTGTTCCTTGTGGTATGCGCTAGGAAATGTTATTCACAAATTCATGTAGGTTTACCAGACGCTTATATAGGCACTTATACCGTGTGTAGTCCGCGCAGCGAGAGCAGACATATTTGATTTCCACCGCCGTATTATACACGCTCAAACTCTAAAATGTCTCTTCCATCAAAGGTTAACGTAGAGTAGACCTTGACTCGAGCTCACCATTGACTATGACCGAAGTTACTAAGAATGTAGGTATCAACTCTTTCCTTTGACCGACAATGTACGTGTATTTCGTTTCCTAAAGAAACAAATTGATGGGATAAAATAGTTGGATATTGTAGTTATATCAGTGAAATTATTTATGACTAATTTTAATTTCAGTATGTCATATTTAAGGCAGGCTTGTTAACTACGTGCTCCCTCCATTATAAATTATTATTTATTTTCATAAATATATAGTTTTTGTTATGTATGTAGATATAGGCTATATGTCCTATGCATGTTGGTTTTCAAAATTTGCACGGTGGGGTTGGTTTGGACTGCATATGTCCCCTATATGTAAATGCATAATAAAAGTTATATACCTAGAAAAGCTAAAATGAATAGTAACTGGAACTAATTGAGGGAATAGTTTATTGTAAATATGTTACACTATTAAACTACTCGTTTGCAACTAAGAATGCTTATTTACAGATGGGAGTATATTTCTTTCAAAAAAACAGATGGGAGGACGTACTGGACATGCCATCTTGTCCTGTTGTACACATCATCTTGTTTAGTTTCGTCAACACGATACCAGCAATGCTACCGTCAAACACGATACTGGCAAAATGATATCGTCAAACGTCACCTTTATATCCTCTTCCCAAAGGTCAACACGATACCTTAATTTACACCCTATGAAAAGTATGTATCTGATGATTGTCCAGTGCCGTGACAGACGACTACTCCCGTTCTTCTTGTACTACACTATGCCAAAAATTCAAAATTCAAGATTGTTGACAATAGGCGACCCTAGAAATCCGCGTCACCAAATTTGTGTCACCTATGTGACTCAAATTGGTAATGCATTTTTCTACGTCACATACGACTCATCATCGGTGATGTGTTTTTGATGGCTTCTCCAATGACCCTTCATCGGTGGCGTGTCTTCTCAAAACGCATCTCCAATTAGGGGTCATTGGCTACACATTTTGGCAAAACGCCTGTACTACAATGATGAATTAAAAAAAAAGAGGACATGCGACATTTATTCATATATGACTGTTCTCCCGTGTCCTATGCTCACAGCTTTCACACATACATGCAAAAGAGTAATTCAAAGCAACATTTGTTCATACATACATACGTGCATCTTAAAAAAACAAAATGAAATTACATATAACCAAGAAACATAGTGCACTTCTAATTTGCTATTGAATATAAGGAGCAGAAGAAACTAGATGGACATGAGCCCACATAGATTGTTCATTCCAGCAAGATTGAAGCAAAGGTCCAAATCAACCCACAAATGCCACATGTCACTATGTCAGCCGACACAAGCAACAGCTATAGAGGCAAATTAGTTGACACAAGCGATAACTCTAGTTAAATTAGTTGACACGGGCGGCGCCCTTTCCTCCGCCAGCCGCCGCCGCCTCTCTCCCTCCTCTCCACCTCGCCGCCGCCGGAGGGTGCCACCGGAAGCCCGATTGGTCTCGGGGATGGTGGCGGCGGGGAGCTCTCCGACATGGCGTGCGGATTTGGCCTCGGCGCGCGGGCCGGCGGCGCGGATCAGGAGCACGCGGTCGGCGGTGGCCTCGGTGCGGAGGGACGGCCGGCACGGCGCATCGGCGGCCGGGCGCGTGGGAATATCGCTGGTACGTGGATTTGCCCCGGCGCGCGTATGGCAGAGGTTTGGACGGGCGGCGCATCTCCGACGTTCTGCCGCGCGGGATGGAGGGCTCGCAGGACCGGCTGCGCGGGATGCCAGGCTCGCAGGACGAGCGGGGCGGCAGCGCTACATCTGGTTATGACATCTTCAATTTCGCCTTTATTTTCATATAGACCAGGAGACATGAGTCACCTTGGCTTCGTTCGCGGATTCTCTTACTCGAAGACGGATTTCATCTGCAATTTATTCCGGTGGATCATGCAGGATTATGCACGGGTACCCAGTGGCTACTTTGCAGCATGATATCTCAGGTTACGATTTCAGATGGTCTGCCGGATTTGGAGTTTGTGGCCGTTTGAAGTGGGTCAGGTCTAGTCTATATAAAAGCATTGGCATGGTAAGAAGGGGGAAGCAGCACGGTGTGATTATATCGTGGTGGTAATTGTTACTAATTCACCGGTTCCGGGAAGAAATTCCTAGGTCTGACCTTAATTGGTTGACCCTGACAGTGACCTTGTTGAAGGCATTGTTTGGATTAAGGTGAATTACTCCCTCGGGTGAAAACTCTTGATCTGGTCTTAATTGATTGGCTCACTATAATGTCGGCACGTGCGCGTGCCGTTTCCTCGTTGGAGGCGTTGTCTCGGGAGCCTACGTCATAGTCCAAGTGCTGCTTGCCAATCAAATCCATTCCCCATCCTCTGAATGGCCATGGTTTAATAATAGGATTCAGAGCCGATGCTGGAACTCTCTGAATGTTTCCAAATTTCTGACAGGCTTGACATCCTGGATCTTATATAATTGTATCATCTCGATGTAATTGTCTAAGATCAATAAAGCTTCCCTTTTCCAAAAAAAGAAAAGAAAAGAGATTAAGCTGATAGTATTAGCAAACCTGCAGTAAGCTACAGTAACTGAAAACAAGCAAATCAGTTAACATAAGTTACTTGAGCTGTTACTGTTACTGTTACTGTTAACATAAGTTACTTGCTTCTGTAAATAAATCTAAGTGCTATTTGCAAGTAAATTGAGTACTATAAACTATAATCATGCTGGCTCTGGAATCATGAACATTCAGCCCTTCAAGCAAACAACGAATGAAGTGATGTAAAAATTGGCCTGGCTCCACTGACCTCACTCGATCAGGTTGGCAGCCCCTCCTACAGTCATGGCTGTCAAGTCCTTGGCAACGTCCCTCACCTATTGGGCTAGAGAAATGAGAAACTACAGTTAACGGGCCAAAAATTAGTATCAAGAGACTAGGGTTTCTATCTCTCCAAGGCAGCCACTCTTTCTCTCTAATCTAAAAAAAAGCCACTCTTTCTCTCTCTTCCCCCCTACAGCTGGCGGCGTGTGGGCCTATGCGCAGGGCGGCACGGCCCAGGCGGAGTGAGGGGCGCGCAGATGGCACATGGCACCGTGTTGTGGCGTGGCGGCCCATAGCCGGCAGTACACGACAGCGCCTTTGATCTTCTTCCCTCCCATGGCAGCAACTATGATTGCACCGAGCGTTCACTCTCCCAACGAAACTCATCCCACCCATCGAGCATGCGGCGCCGCACGGTAGTGGCCAAGGAGGAAGCGACGATAGTGGCGGCGGCATCCTGTGAGGAGGCTGTGTGGCGCAATGCACGTGTGGAACGAAAAGGAAGACCTGAGGAGCGGGCTACGACGACTGTGCGGCGGGAGGATCAGCAGCGAGCGGCAGCGGTCAAGGAGGTGGTCCCAGGGTGGCGACACTTGCGCGATGAGGCGCAGGAGGCAGATACAACTCGTGCAACATGTGCAGTGGTCGTGGAGACCAGGCGGTTGCAGCGATTGCGACACAACGACATCTAGAGGTGGAGCAGTTGCGTTAGGAGGCGAATGCGTCATAGATGGTGGTTCAGCATGAGGAGGAGTTGAGGCGCAAGTCATAGTGGCCGACACAGGAGGAGCAGGCCATGGCACAAGAGGTGCAGACTGGCCAGCACCGGGACGGGGACGTGGTCACGTGGACACCTGCAAGGGTCCAACACTTGTCTCCTTTTGTTGACGCGAAATCGGCTTCTCACGCCAAGCACACAGCAAGCCGAATCAGCTGGCTTCACACGTGCCCGATCGTCTGAATCCTGTAAGCGTGCCAGTCAATTTTCCCTGAAACTGACAAAGGAAGAAAAATGTTTAGATATAAAACCTGGAACATGACGGATGATACCAGACAGTTCCATCTCTACGGCTTGCAAGGCCAATCTTGATCGGCATATAGCTATGAACAAGCTATCTGTCGGCAATACAGGCACTCACAGCATATTCGGCAGAGCGCGTAAGAAAGCATACTGCCGACCGCATGACGTCATCATGATGAAAGATCGGTATTTAATTAGATGATCGTTACAATACTTAAAGATGTCGAACAACAGAAGGCTTTCGATGAGATCAACCATACAAAACCAACGAGTTTGAACCCGCGACACGTGGCAATCTAGATTGGTTTGAATTCGGCTATGTAAGGTAACATGGTCATGTCTTGCGATGAATCAAAACCGAACCTAACCAATTTAGATTGGGCAAAAAGAGTGTTATATGAATTAAACATAAAGTAAAACCCAAACAACACAAGGTAACTTAATGAATCCATTAGATTTTTGCCAAAATCTAATAGAGCCGGTAACTTGCTTCAAGCTAAACCTTAGCCTACCGCATGACTCAGCATGATACAAGGTTGTCGATACTTACTGAGGTCGACGGATCGATGGTTCCTCTCGAAGATTTCGACGACACGACTAAAGGACTCGAAAAGGTGGCGCAAGGCCGATTTGTTGTATGATTGTTCGATCCCAATTACAATTGTCATGGGTTTATATTTATACCCAGACTTTGACACGGTTCCTAATCGACTACGATTACAAAACGTTTATTTCCAAAGAAATACGTCGAAGTGCCATATTCATCTCGCATTCTTTATCAATCGGCTCTTTCCTTGTATTCAATCCATGTCATCACGCGTTCCCGAATGCTTTCCATAGAGCAGCTCCTTGCCGAATCGGCGACGGACTCCCGACCGCAGAATGCCTTTGCCGAACGCCCTTGAAGACAAGCTTTCCTTTCCGAACGATATCTTTTACTAATCCCGGCCCACATGTCAGTCTCTTTCTGGTGCCAAATTTTGGTGTTAACACATGCCCCTTCAATTTCGGGATAAAAGATAATTTATCTCGGAATTGACTAGAAATCCGCAACTGGATTGAATCTATTCAACATAATCTTTTTCTGTTCGAGTCTCCAGAGCTCCGCTTGGATCCAAACCCTAGCTCGCTAGCTTCTTCAAGCTTTCAATCTTCAAATGGCGCACCAAGATAAAGATCTTCAGGTAATTCTTTAATCTTCCTCAAGCACATTCGGCACCATTCTTTTGAATCGCATCCTAAATTTTCCTTTTTCGCCCTTTTCTGTTCTTGGTAGGCTCTAGCAGCTGAACTTTTGATTCCCACAGAGGAGAAAGCACCCACTTATTTTCTTGGGCCCGTAGGAGATTCAGACCCCTCTGAGCTGATTGCTGCCGAATCTCAGCGAATTCCCTTTAAATCCTCACTGACAAAGCCTCATGAATGGCAAGATGCCTTTAAGAACTGGCCTCTGCCTCCAATTGCTGGTTGGAGGAATTGGTATAGGAGGATTCTCAATGATAAAAGCCCTCAAACCAAGAACTGGGACAAACTCTGCATTTCCCATTGTCTGGAATTATCTCTAGCCGAAACTCCCAGAAATGAAAACCTCCTGATTGCAGCTTGCCACTTTTGGTCCAATGGAGTAAATGCCTTCTTCTTTGGTCATGGTCCAATGTCTCCAACTTTGGCCGATGTTTACCTGATGACCGGCCTGAATATCACAGAAGAAATGCCATGAAACTTTCATGAAACCCCACTGAGACTGGCCTAATGCCAGTGCATGTATCAACCGAAGTGAGCTCAGCTTGTTGTTCTCGGCGCCGGCTGTGGAAGAGTTCACATGGCGGTGTTAGTGCTGCTCCTCGACCAATAGGTTCGGTACCAATAGGCATGGTACCTTGAAACCCTGAACTTACAGACACGACGAGCGGTCCTTGGGCAGAAAGAACCAGCTCGCTAGCAAGAGGGAAAGTGCGTCGCTGTGGCTGCACATAACCATCCTGTTGACGCAAAATATGCAGTTCGCGCCAAGCACACAGCAAGCCGAATCAGCTGGCTTCACACGTGGCCCTGGCTTTCGAATTCCGGAGGCGTGCCACTTGGAGTGTAGATCCATTGAACCTATTTCACATGTATGGAAATATTATGCAACACCATCATCCATGTACCATATAGTTTTCAAGATGTGAACCTAAGATACAGAAATATAAATGTAGAGACCATATTTTGATGAAATGAACAAAAGTAACAAATTGAATCACTGTCACATGCAGGCCTTGGGAAAGAAAATCCTCCAAACTCATTTGTATATAGACACTAAATTGCAGCAGGTTTTGAATAACTAATCCATAACACTAACTTTTGCAAGAATTTTTCAGTCTATCGAAGACTCAGAATGTATTCCACGTTTGAGCACCAGGAAATTGATGTTTCAAAATATAGACTATGGACTTGATTTGTTCCTAGTCTATGTAGTGACCATCTCCATCGTCCCAGGGTTTTTAGCTGAAGATACTGGATCACACAGCACGGGCTCTTGGTACTATAACTGTACTACCTGAATTTATCTAGTTCACCGTATATTGATATGCCATTTCAAATTTGTAACATTTAGGAAACTGCAACATGGCTATGCAGGTATGCCATTCTCATGATCGCGTGCAGTAATGCATGGAATCTAATCGCAACATACATACCCCTGATCAAACAAATTAAGCTGACGTCTCGGAAGGGGTTGCTAATTGCAGCCATTTCACGGTTCCTTCTCATTCCTGCATTCTACTATACTGCGAAGTATGGAAATCAGGGCTGGATATCCTGTTAACGTCATTTCTTGGATTAAGAAGTGGATATCATATCTTACCGTGTATGTTCTCACTGAGGCACCAAAAGGGTACAAGGTTAATTTTCTGAATGCTTTATACTAGCATGTTTTTTGTTTTTCCATTTCCCCTTTTTATTTTGAATTTCCTGAAGTCACATATATGTGATTATCCTTTCAGGGACCAGAACAAAATGCTTTGGGCAACTTGCTTGTGCTTTCCCTTTTGGGAGGAATTTTCTTTGGAGCCGTTCTGGATTGGCTATGGCTCATAGGTAAAGGGTGGTGATTGAAAGAAATCTGCAATATGTTCTTGCTGTTATTCCCCGTTTTACACTCCTTCATGTATCAAAAATCCCAGAAACTCTCCAGCCGAAACTCCAAAAGCACACTTGTTCGGGTTCATTTTAAGCCCATGCTTCCTGGTGCATTCTAGAGTTTTCCTTATGTCAGCCAAATGGGACTCATGATCCAATGACTTGATCACTACATCATCAATATATATTTCCACAATCTTGCCGATCAACTCATGAAAAATATAATTCATAGCCCTTTGATAAGTTGCACCGGCATTTTTCAATCCAAAGGTCATGACAACCCACTCAAACAACCCTATGTGTCCAGGACATCTGAAAGCTGTCTTTACTATATCTTCTAATGCCATAAAAATCTGATTGTATCCTGCATTATCATCCATGAAACTGAGCACTTTATATCCAGCAGCAGCATCAACTAATGAGTCAGCAATTGGCATTGGATATCCATCCATGGGTGTAGCCCTGTTCAAATCTCTAAAATCTATGCAAACCCTCATTTTTCCATTTTTCTTATAGACAGGAACAATATTAGAGATCCAATCCGCATATTTGCATGGCCGAATGAAATTTGCGTCTAGTAACCTTTCAATCTCTTTTTTCACATCGGCCAACACTTCTTCCTTGTAGATTTTTCGGGGTGGCTGTTTGTAAGGTTTATAACCAGGCTTGATCGGCAACCGATGCTCAACAATAGAACGGTCCAAACCAGGCATCTCCGAATAATCCCAAGCAAAGCAGTCTTTGTATTCTCTTAATAATTTAATCAACTCTTCTCTGAAAACTGAATCTAAGTTTGCACTGATGAATGTCGGCCTTGGTTTGTCACCATCTCCAATGTCCACTTCTTCTAGCTTATCAGCCGACACAAATCCACGTCCTAACTTCCCGTCAGTTCCATCAATTGGATTCTCCATTAAAAATTACTATGAGAGCCGACTGCTTTGATCGGCTGTTGATCACTGCTGGCTGGTGCAACAGGACCTTCTCCCCAGTCTTTGCCTGAGAAACAATCTATGCCTTGATACTCCCAAAAAGCTGGTTCCATATTTGCCACACTTATTGAATCATCTGCTTGGACAATTTCCACCTCATCATCTATCCACTGAATGAGCTGTTGATGCATGGTGGATGGGATACAGCAATTTGCATGGATCCAATCTCTTCCAAGCAGCAAACTATATGCCCCTTTGCCCTCAATGACGAAGAAAGTTGTGAGCAGAACCTTGGACCCAATCATTAGATCTACATGAACACAGCCTTTGGTGTCTGAAGGATTCCCAGCAAAATCATTCAGAATTATGCTCGTTGGTGTTAAATCTCCAGGGCCCATGCCAAGCTTCCTGAATGTAGTATATGGCATCACATTCACAGCAGCTCCACCATCGACAAACATCTTGGTTAAAGGCTTCCCATTGACAAATCCTTTCAAATATAGTGGCTTCATGTGTCGATTCTGGATTGGCTTTTCAAAGACAGCTTGCTTATTGAGCATCAATTGTGCCATTAGCTGTTCGACTTCATCTATCTCTGACAACGCTTCCTCCTGTACAACTTGATCAGCAGGAGCCATAAATTCATTCGGCAAGAAACATACCATGCATGTAGGAGCCGAATGATCATCTTCTTCAGGTCTGTCCTTTCGACGCCATACTGATTTCATCCTAGGCCTTGCTTGCTTTAATTCTTGATTCCTCAAGCGTTGTACTCTTCTCTTTTGGCTTTTCCTTAAGCCAGGTGGACACCATTGCCCTTCTTGCCAAATATACCCATGATCTTCTTCTTCTTCATGATCAACCCACCTGTGATCAGCATGCCTCTTTCTTGGTTGATCATCAAAACGCCGATCATCACTATGATGTACTCTGCCAATTCTTTCATGGACAGATCGGCGATTGATAGTACCCTGTCTATATTCATCATATCTATCGTTGCATTCAGGGCAATTATTCCATGTAGGCAACTTTAAACCCTCGTTCCAGCAATGTCTGAAGAAAGCACAATCCCAATGTGCACGTTCCTGTTCCCGTGCAAATTTTCTTGTTCTTCTCTGTACCTTTCTTCTTCATATCTACGCCTCTGGTAGCGCTCTTTTTCTTGCTGTCGTTGCCATTTATTGAGAAGAATACGTGAAGTGACTCTAGGCTTAGAGGATTTCCCAATTTCAAATTGACAATTCGGGGCACGAGGATCTTTCTTGTGAATCTGTTCAATCGTGACTTGCCGAGTGGGGTCAACTGAGCCACTTTGTTTTGCCTTTTCTGAAGTTAAAACTTTCATCTTCCCTTTTTCTTCAGGTGCAACAGCATTCACCATGTTGATTGAAAACCCAACCATATTCTGAGGGAACGGATTGCTATCCAATTTCATCTTGTTATCAAACTTCAAGTGTCCTTCTTGTATAGCCTTTTGAATCCTCATTCTAAAGACTCTACATTCATTGATGGAATGAGAGTTTCTGTCGTGGAATCCACAATATTTTTTGTCTCTTACTCCATCCGGCCGAAGCATGGAATGCCCCTCTGGTAACTTGATTCGGCCTTCTTTCACAAGGAAATCAAACAATTTGTCTGCTTTGGTTACATCAAAATCATAAGCACCTTTAGTCTGCTTGACCCACTTTTGATTCACAGTAATCGGCTCTTTGCCCCACACTATTTCTGCTGCAGCCACTTCTTCATTATCTTCATACTCATCCCCTTGATCTGCTCTCTCGAGGAATTGGTTGTAAATGTCGGCCACATCATTTTGTTTGGCAAATCTACCATCCTTCTTGAAGCCATATGCTTGGTTACTCATTAATGCCAATTTTTGTGACAACTGACCCAGATCTTCAAACTCCATCCCGAATAACTTTTCACGAATTGCAGGCAGCATCCCAGCTACAGCCATACCAGCCAATTGATCATCAGGTATGTTCAGAGAAAAGCACATGCTTTTTGTTTCCCTAAATCTCTTGAGGAATTCTGTAGGTGTTTCATTATTTCTCTGCCTCAAGCTAGTTAAATCAACCAACTTTTTCTCAGTGCTGCCAGTATAGTAATGAGCATGGAACTTCTGCTCCAGATCCTTCCAAGTACAAATTGATTGAGCAGGCAAAGTAGCAAACCATGTAAATGCTGGACCTGTCAATGACAAAGGAAAGTATCTGATTCTAAAGGCTTCATCTGCTGAGGCTTCTCCAAGCTGCATCAAGTATCTAGCTATATGCTCCACAGTGCTAGTATCATCTTGCCCTGAGAATTTAGTGAATTCTGTAGGAACCTTGACTCTGTTAGGCAATGACACTCTTTGGTACCATTCTGGGAAAGGAGAGGAGTACATGTACCCCTGATTTTTGGGCTTCAGACCGAATTGATTTTGCAACACATCGGCCATTTTTTGTACCATGAGGTCAACATTGGCATCTTGATTTCCTGGCCTTCCAATGGGCATTCCTGTATTAGCATATCCAGGATTCGGAAGAGCATCAATAGCATTATAATCCATGAATTCTGTATATCCATTCCCATACATATCCCTCTGCAACCTGTTATTCAAAGGAGATATCTTGTAAGCAGAAGCAGGTGGATTTGCTGTGGTGCCGAATGCCGCCTCACCATATGTGCGAGGTTTTGGTATTGCTTGCTGAGGATCTTGTTGAACTGGTTGACCATTCGCACCCTTGGAACCAGAAGTTCCAGTTTCTTCAGCAGCTCCTTTACCATGAGGTTTTTGAACATTAAAATATGTTGGTCCACCAACTTGCCCATATGCTTGTTCAAAAGGCTTGTCCACTTGTTGACCAAAAATGCTGATCATTATGCATCTAAAGCTGTTCAAGAATGCAGCGTTATGATTGGTCATTGTATCTCCCAGAGCTTTGTATAACAGACCAGAGAACCTCTCCCTTTCTTCTTCTTCATTAAGATCAGATTGTCCAGGCAGTAAAACTCTTGGCAGGTCTGTCTTGAGAAACGGTGCACCACTCCTGTTCTTGGCAAAAGACAGCAAACACTTCTTGATGAATTGTTCTGCAGCAGTTTTCACCATCTGTTGATGCTCCTCAGGCAATTCTTCAAGAGTAACGTCCATAATATCCTTTAAATCAGGCATCTTCAAAGCTTGTGGTCCCACCGGGCGTGCCAAAAAGTGTGTTGACGCAAAATCGGCTTCTCACGCCAAGCACACAGCAAGCCGAATCAGCTGGCTTCACACGTGCCCGATCGTCTGAATCCTGTAAGCGTGCTAGTCAATTTTCTCTGAAACTGACAAAGGAAGAAAAAATGTTTAGATATAAAACCTGGAACATGCCGGATGATACCAGACAGTTCCATCTCTACGGCTTGCAAGGCCAATCTTGATCGGCATATAGCTATGAACAAGCTATCTGTCGGCAATGCAGGCGCTCACATGCATATTCGGCAGAGCGCATACTGCCGAACGCATGACGTCATCATGATGAAAGATCGGTATTTTAATTAAGTGACACGTTGTAGCATGTAACCATAACTGATTATCATAACGCGACGAAATAAATAAAAGGGTGGAAGCACGATCGTAAATCTCTAATAAACAAGAATGCATAGGTCTAAAAGCACTAGTCTACCGCATGTCTAGATACCCTCGAACCCGTCAGGCGTAAAATCAAACAAGTTAATCCATTGCATGATACGACTTGTTTAAAATCACGCCACCAACCAAGAATAGATCAATCCACCGCATGATATACTCTAAACGTGGAAGGCTAGAAGCATTCATTATTTAAAACAAAGTTACGAACACGTTTTCACTCATTGAGGGACTGCCGAATACGGCTAGATAGCCGATTCGGGTTCCATGAAGAAGGAACAAGCTTCGTCGATGTTGATAGACCTATCAGATCGATTTCGAGCTCTAATCCACCGGATGATTAGTTCTAAAACGACCCAAAAACCTGCATCTACCGCATGATACCCGGCTCTGTCAAGATCCATACAAAACCAACGAGTTTGAACCCGCGACACGTGGCAATCTAGATTGATTCGAATTCGGCTATGTAAGGAAACGTAATCATGTCATGCAATGGATCAAAACCGAACCTTGCTTTTCTTGCCAACTCCTATTCCTCTTTCATGTATCAAAAATCCCAGAAACTCTCCAGCCGAAACTCCAAAAGCACACTTGTTCGGGTTCATTTTAAGCCCAATTGGATGTACAGATGCACAATCCACAGCCATTTTTAATTCTTTCATTCGGCCCTGTATTCTGCCAGCCGAATTTTGTGGAGGAAGGCTGGTTCAGAGTACCTTTGAGTACTATCAGCCGAATATGATGGCTAGGCAATTAGGCTGTGGCCAAGTGCCACCAAGATTATTTCTCCATGAATTCCTTAAGCCTAGGGAGGTTGTCACAGACTCCACTAAGATAAGAAGGATTTTTGACTACAGATGCTGCACATCCATTTATAGACCTGAACCTTTTGTGCCAATAACATCTGCTCATCCTTCTTTCACTGTCTGGTGGAGAGAATTTCATGATCACATCTTCAACATGCCAATTCATCCCTTCTGCCTTGAGTTGATGCCTGACTACCAGCCAAATTCAGAGGTAATGTTGTTCAATCATCATCTGGCCCTGATAACAATTCTGCTTTTATTATAACTCTGTTATTTTGTAGGACATCCAAATAACACAAGGTAACTTAATGAATCTATTAGATCTTTGCCACAATCTAATAGAGCCGATAACTTGCTTCAAGCTAAACCTTAGCCTACCGCATGACTCATGATTTAACAAAGAAGCCTTCTCATACCAAGCTTAAATCCACCGCATGATACTAAGCATGATACAAGGTTGTCGATATTTACGGAGGTCGACGGATCGATGGTTCCTCTCGAAGATTTCGACGACACGACTAAAGGACTCGAAAAGGTGGCGCAAGGCCGGTTTGTTGTATGATTGTTCTCTCTAATACAATCACCATGGGTTCATATTTATACCCTGGTCTTGACACGATTCCTAATCGACTACGGTTACAAAACGTTTATTTCCAAAGAAATACGTCGAAATGCCGTATTCATCTTGCATTCTTTATTAAATCGGCTTCTTTCCTTGTATTCACTCCACGTCATCACGCGTCCCGAATGTTTTCCATAGAGTAAATCCCTTGCCGAATTGGTGACGAATTCCCGACCGCAGAATGCCTTTGCCGAATCGTTCTCGAAGATAAGTTTTCTTTGACTGAACGATGTTTATCTTTTCATCAATTCCGGCCCACATGTCAGCCTCTTCCTGGTGTCATTTTTTGGTGTCAACACCCTTTCTCAAGACACCCGAAGCATCACCTTTTCTTCATGCTTCTTTGTCTTTTGGAGAGAGTTGGCTTGCCTTCTTCCTTGGTGTGAGCCAACTTTTCACTTTTTCCTTGATCTTGGCTCATGTTGGACTTGCCTTGATTTATGCACGTGCTTTGCACGGTTGATCCCTTCTCAAGCTTCTTCACCATGGTCTCACGGTTATCTTGAGAAGGTTGTGCATTACACTTGCTTTCAAGTGTTGTCAAGTCCCTTGTGAGTCTTTCCACCTCTTGCTTGAGTTCTTCATTTTCCTTGGCAATGAGGTCGTCACAAGACTCTACACACACTTCACCATACCAAGATTGTTTTGCTTGAGAGCAACATAGCAACATGAGTTAGCACATGATGAATTATATTGAATTTGAGAGCATGTGCATACGTGAGGTTGGGACTCAAATAGTTTTACCGATGTTACCACAACCTCGTGAGCAACCTCTAGCATCACATGAGATTCTACGAGCTTGTCATGAGAACACTTAAGTTCGTCATGCTTTGCTTGTAGCATCTCAAGCTCACTAGTCATCATACCAAGTTTTTGCTTGAGCACTTGGTTTTCTTTCTCCACGGAGGCTACACATGAGATAGAGTCAATAGCACAAGCATAATCATCAACCACAGCCTCATACTTACAAACCAAGGAAGCGTTGATGAGCTTGACTCTCTCAAGCTCTTCGGTGAGAGCTGGAATAGTCGCTTCTTTTGACGCTTCGACTTCCTTGTCATTTGTGGCCATGAAGCACTGAGACATCTCATTAACAGAGGATGTCAATGCCCTTGTGCTTGAGACTTTGCTTGCACGGCGACGTCCACCCTTCTTGCTGCTAGCTGCAACCTTTCTGCCCAAACCGGTCAGACCGGTTTGGCAAACCGGTTGGACCGGTTTTGGCAGAGAGTCGGCAGCTGATCCATCTTGATCTTGTGGCTCCTCGGTGGTGGTCTCATGAGGCTCAGTGCATGTCTTTGCTGATGTAGAGCACTCCTCATGAGACATGGCTCTTGTTTGCACTTGGTTGTCGCTTTTGGTGCTTGCAAATAATCTCTCTATTTGAGCCCAAATGAGATGAGCATCAAAGAGAGTTGCTGCATCTTCTAGGATTATTTCTCACACGAAGTCGACATCTTTCCTCACAGCGGTTAAGCTTGGATGTGAGGCCAAGCTCTGATACCAATTGAAAGGACCTTGATGTCACCTAGAGGGGGGGTGAATAGGTGAATCTGCAATTTACAAAAACTTTTTCCGAAATCAGTACTGAAACCGGTCAGACCGGTTTCCCAAACCGGTCAGACCGGTTTAGGGTCAGGAACTCAACACAGTACAAAAGCGGTCAGACCGGTTTACCAAACCGGTCAGACCGGTTTCCTGCAGAAACACACAAATATGTATATGACCCCCTCTACGAGTTCTAGCACAAACCAAACTTGTTTTGCAGCTCCTGTAGGTGATTTCTAGCAGGTTCACAAAGTCCCTGCACACAAGTAGAGCACAACCAAGTAGATCGAAGCGGAAGCAAATATAAATGCTAGAATTGAACTTGTGAGGCAAACCAATAGAGAGACACGATGATTTGTTTCCCGAAGTTCCACAAATAGCCAATTGTCAGACCGGTTTCACCAGAAAATCCAGTCCCCCGGATCTTCCGACCATGTGTCGGATCTTCCGGCTATCTCGGATCATCCGGCTTGGAAAAACTCAAAACAGAGCCGCCCGGAACATATGGTCGGATCTTCCGGCCCTAGTGTCGGAACTTGCATTGTTTTTCCTGAAATTGACAAACTTTGCTCTACTAGAGAGCCATTAAAAGCACCTCATGGCATATGTTGATTAAAACTTAAGAAGGTAGTCTAAGCCACTATCAAGTATCACAAGTGAATACTTAGAGACACTTGATCCTACACAAGGCACTAGTGACTAGAACCTAATCATTTTTAAGCACGATGTTACCGAGATGACATTGGGTGTAGAGTATGACAATTAGTCTAGAAATGTCAATATTACCAGTGGCAATATACCACGCATGAAGTATGTGTATTAATATTTGTGTATAAATGTTTTGCCGAAAACCCTACGTACGAATGTACTCCCTCCATCCCAAAATAAGTGTCTATTTAGAAAATTTAAGATAGAAATGTAGTATTAACTAATTATTTGATTTACTATATGTGTTTCTCTATGCACCTTTATATTAATGCATGCATCTCTAAAAACTAAATGGATATTTTTTGTGGGACAAAATTTAAATGCTATATGCATATTTATTTTAGGACGGGAGTATTCTCTTACAGCGAAGGCACATGCACCAACTTTTTTTTAGCATCCTGCACCTTCTCATGCGTTGGTTCGTGAACGGAACCAGACTGCAGACAGTGGGCACCAAAAAAACAGGCCCAACAAGGACCAAGAAGCAATTCGCGCTGGGGTGCTGGTGGGCTTGACCGCCCAGTGGGCTGACGGCCTGTGTAAGCCTTGGGCTGCCGAGATAGTTGGATGCACTGGGCCGAATAAGAGAGGTCAGCGCGGGCGGGTCGGGCTGCTAGGTTGGCGTGTGTGATGGGCCGCCGCAACCATCTGCTCGGCCTGTGTACGTCTGTGCAAGTACTGTACAATCCGTCAGACTGTTAAAATGCAGCAGGAGTTACTCGATCATGAAGTTGGAAAAGCTTCCAGCCATAGCAAATTCTTCAGTCATGATAGCAGAAGTTCAGAATCTAGAGCAGGACACACCGTAGGTTTGCAGATCGATAAATGAAGTTTTCTAGTCATAATACACTATATTCTGAATTTTCTTACCTTGCGTAGTGTATGAATTATGCTAGGCAAGGGTGGTGGTCGATTTATGTATGCATGTGTGTTCTATAATTGCTCTTGACTGTATGCAAGTTTTGGAGTGTCACATCCCGCAAATCTTTCAGTGTCATCCATTGCTGCTCAGTGCTCACTCCAAAGTTGCCGATCTATCTACTTATCAAGTGACTGTGCTCCCACGTCCGGTTTTTGCCAGGGTTCAGAACTTTGAAGGAGGTCAGATGCTAACTTGTACTGTTGGCCAACGTTATGTGTGCATTTATCATAAGTCTCTTACGCCCATTCGTAGGCAGCTAAATGCTATTCAATCAAAAGGAAACTACAAGCTCATGCAGTCATGCAGCTGATCAGTTACATCGCTTTCACCCATAATTAGGAAATATATGTGTAAAATTCAATATACAAAGCTATTGGACAAAGCAGCTACTACAAGATTCACAATCCAGGTTATAATCATGTCCCAATTTGAATATAACCATAGCCATGGATCAAGCCCAAAGAAATCCTAATTTCTTCAATTAAGTTATCCCATAACTTATTAGACAAGCTTCTTCTTGTTGAGACCATTCAATATGCATAACACCATGTCTCATTTATCATTTCCAAACACTTGTCATTGTATTGCTTAGTTGCATAGGATCACACTCACTTGTTTGTTCTTATGTCATTTATACCAATAATGAGCGTATATTCTTCAACAACCATATTACATGAATATCCATTAGAATAAAACCCTGCTCATATGCTCATTTGATCAATTTTCTTCTGTATGATTTTAATCATGATCTTGTTGGAAGCTTCTGCCTGACCATTAGCTTGAGCATAATAAGGAGAAGAATTTAATAACTTAATTGAGGTCGACGGATCGATGGTTCCTCTCGAAGATTTCGACGACACGACTAAAGGACTCGAAAAGGTGGCGCGAGGCCGGTTTGTTGTATGATTGTTTCCTGATCCCTATTACAATTGTCATGGGTTTATATTTATACCCAGACTTTGACACGATTCCTAATCGACTACTATTACAAAACGTTTATTTCCAAAGAAATATGTCGAAGTGCCGTATTCATCTCGCATTCTTTATCAATCGGCTCTTTCCTTGTATTCAATCCACGTCATCATGCGTCCCGAATGCTTTCCATAGAGCAACTCCCTTACCGAATCGGCGACGGACTCTCGACCGCAGAATGCCTTTGCCGAATTGTTCTCGAAGATAAGCTTTCTTAGCTGAACGATGTTTATCTTTTCACCAAATCCGGCCCACATGTCAGCCTCTTCCTGGTGTCAATTTTTGGTGTTAACACATGCCCCTTCAATTTCGGGATAAAAGATACTTTTATCTTGGAATTGACTAGAAATCCGCAACATTCCTGGATCGAATCTACCCAATATCCATTCTTTCTGCTCGAGTCGTCGGAGCTTCTGCTTGGATCCAAACCCTAGTTCATCCACTTCTTCAAGCTTCAATCCTCAAATGGCGGACCAAGATCAAGTTCTCCGGGTAATTTTTTTTTAACTCCTCTTGGGTTCATTCGGCATTACTCTGCTTTGCTTTTTCCCTTCTCTTTTGAATCGCTTCTCTAAATCTTTCTCTTGCCTCTTTCTGTTCTTGACAGGCTTTCGATGCCGAACTCCTGATTCCCATTGAGGAGAAAGCTACATCTTATTTCCTTGGGCCCGTAGGAATTTCAGATCCTTCTGAGCTCATTGCAGCCGAATCCCAGAGAATCCCCTTTAAAACTTCTTTGACAAAGCCTCACGAATGGCAAGATGCCTTCAAGAACTGGCCTTTGCCCCCAATTGCTGGCTGGAGAAATTGGTATAAAAGAATTTTTGATGACAAAAGCCCTCAAACCAAAAACTGGGACAATCTCTGCATCTCACACTGTCTAGAGCTATCCTTAGCCGAGACACCCAAGAATGAGGGTCTTCTTATTGTAGCCTGCCATTTCTGGTCCAATGGTACAAATGCTTTTCTTTTCGGCCATGGACCAATGTCTCCCACTTTGGCCGATGTTTACATGATGACCGGCCTGAACATTACAGAGTCTGTGCGCCCATACAAGTATAAGGGCTCCTCCAAGCAAACAGGAGTGAAGACAGGAGTTGGATATAAGAAATATATCCAAAATTATATGTCTGATGGCCCTCTGTCTGAAGTTGAATACAGGGCCTTTCTGAACATGTGGTTGTGCAGATTTATCTTTTGTGGTAAAGCCAATGAACCAACCTTGAATCACATCGTGATGGCTGAAGATCTGGCTGCTGGTACACTTATCCCTCTTGGAAAATATTTGCTGGGAAGTGTCTACCATATGCTCCATCAGACCACTCGCTTGATGCATTTGAACAAGAAAATCCCCTGTGTCAATGGTCCTTGGTGGTTTATCCAGATGTGGTTGCAGCTGTATATGCACCAGATTGTTGCTATTGACATCAACAATCTGCATTTTCCTTCAATCAACTACAAGGAAGGGGAACCTCAAAGCACTAAAGGCTCCTGTTCTTAGCAAAAGACAGCAAACACTTCTTGA
>OAMR01000202.1:71441-119239 GCA_900205405.1 Echinochloa crus-galli | reverse complement strand
CTCTTCCTGGCTCTCCGGAACTCCTAGGGTTGCGGAAAAATAAAATAAGGCGCGGCTACTAGCAAAGAAACACCAAAACAGCGAAGCAAGAAGACCCAAACAACACCAAACTCTACACTAACGTGTAGGTCATGATTTTAGAAAAATATAGAAACTGGTTTCATATTTTTCTGAGCTACGGTTGATTTATTATGAATTTTCTAAGTTTAAATCATTTTCTAAAAATATTAAATGATTCCGAAAAAGAAAAACACTCAGCCAGGGACACGTGGCAGCACCAGCGCGTGCCACATCATCACTGCTGACGTCAGCATGACGTCATCAGTGGGGCCGGCTTTGTTGACGTCATCGTGGGCCCGGATGACGTCAACGTTGACTTGGTCAACATTGACCAGTCAACGGTCAACGGGTCAGTGGGGTCAGCGGGCCCACATGTCATCCTAAGGTGGTCAGTGACAGGTGGGGCCGGCCTGTCAGCGCAGTTAAACGGAAAAGGATTAAACGTGGCTGGGCTGGAAACGGGCCGAAATTTAGATGGGCCGAGAAAGTTTAGGGGGCTAAACCGGACTTCAACGCGAGAAAAAGGCCCACGAAGGGGGGGGGCTCGGCTGGTGCGGCTTGGTGGACGCGGTCCACGGTGGACCGTGTCATGGGTTAACGGTGTGCCGGGTGCACGGGATCTCACGGTGAGCCGGGTGCACGGGATCTGGTGTGGCCGACTCCGGATCTTCTACGGCTGTGCTGTGTGCACGTGGTGTGGTCCTCGGTGTGGCTCGGCCGGCTGCGCTCGCGCGCGCTCTGGTGCGCGGCCAGCGGCGGCGTTCGCCGGCGGCGATGGCCGGAAAAGGCTCGGCTGGGACAAGGTTGATCGGAAAAGGGGTCCGCTAGGGTTTGGCGGGTCCAACCGCAGGGAAAAAGGTGGGTTCTTGGCTTCGGACTTGGCTTCCCGACGCGAGCGGCGGCGGCGCGCCTTGGCGCCACGGCGGCCGGCGACGTGCGGCGGGGTTCGGCTCGGAAAACGCCAGGTTGGGGTCCAAGAGTGCGGCTCGCGCGCGCGCGTGACCTCCAGTGACTACTGGGGCACGGCTGGGTGCTCGTGCGCGGGCACGTGGCTTCCACGGCCGCGGCACGGCCTCGGCGTGCGCGCGCGCGAGCAGAGCTCGTCCGCGGCGAGCCTCGGCTGCGGTTTAGGCGACGGCGGGTTGCAAAAAGGTGAGCGGCGCGGGTTCCTGCACGAAGACAACGGCCACGGCTCGAAGGCCGGGTCCCAGAAGATGGCTAGCAAGCTCGCGCGGCGGCGCTCTGCCGGAGACAGGGGAGAAAACGGGGAAGCCGGCGGCAGCTCACCCTGGGTCGCGTCGTCGTACTCAGCAGCTCGGGAAGATGTTCGTCGGCGTGGCGGTGCTCGCGCTCCCTCGATCGGTCCCGGTCCGGCTCCTCCTCGGCGTTCCCACGAGCGGCGCCGCCGCGCGGCGCGGCGCTCGGCGTCGGCTTCTCTCCTCCGCTTCCCTCCTCTCTCCTCCAACTCCTCCTCCTCCCTCACTCACAGCTTCAACTTGGCGGCGAAGAAAACCCCGAAGGGTGCGGCGGCTAGGGCTCGGAAGAGGATGCGGTGGGGGTTTTATAGGACGGCGGCGGCTAGGGCTTGGCGGCGTCGGACGGCTCGCGATTGGCGTCCGTGCTCCTTTCCACGTGGCGGCATCGCGACGGGCCGCGGAGCGCGCAACGGGATTGGAGCGCGGCGCTGGCTGGGTCACGGGCGCGCTCGAGCGGAGAGGGTGCGACGCGGAGGGGCGTCGAGAGGAAGGGGTAAAGCTGACAGGTGGGGTTCACCTGTCGGCGAGAGAAGGCGGGGACGCGGTTGGGAGCGGAGCGGCCGAAGATGGGCCGCTGCTGGGCCGAAAGGCCGGCAGGGCTGGGTTGGTTTGTTTGCTCGGGAAGGAAGTTAAGGGGCTGGGTTTGGACTTTTGGACGGAGATTCGGCCCACTGGCAGTTAGATGGGTTGACAATTAGTTTGGCTAGTTAATGTTTGAATTCAAATCTAGGATTTGAATTCAAACTAACCAAAAACCCAATAAAACCAAAAGAACTCCAAATCACACTATTTAATCCTTAGCACTTCAAAATATTTTTATTTAATTTAAATTTTGCCTAGGAGCAAAGGGGGCAAATTTGAGAGCAACCTTGTATGTTTGTTTGCATGCACACAATTCCACCAAAAATTTTTAAATCCTCATTTTTGCATTCAACAAATCTAAGGTAAATTTTAGGTTGTTACAGTTATCTTACTATTACTAATTGGAGGCTCCTTTTAAAGCCTCCACGTTAATTCTCACGAGAAGCGCTAGAAAAAAAGATAATCCTAGAAATTCTCACAAAAAACAGAAACATCTGACCATTGATCGGTAGGATCTAATTAATATACAAGATAATAACCATTAGATCTATTTTATTTTCCAAAAAATTACCCATCTCTGCCATTATAAAAATAATCTAAAGTAACCCCCTGCATTTCAATCTAAATTACCCACAACTGCCATTATGAATAATAATTGACTATGTACGTTTATACTATCATGGATCGTCAATATTTTATTTGTGTATTAAAATTAGCTTAAATTGTCATATTAACTAGAGATAGAGGCATATATCATGTATCCATGCGTCCATGTATGGCTCATATTTTAGCATATAATGACTGATACTCCATGCCTCACGTATCTCCGTATCTGTTCGTTCGCGCTGCACCAACGAGTCCAGGAATAACATGAATTTTAGCCCTCCTCAACCCTAGATGTTCAAGCTTTGGGGCACTTGGAGAAGCAATCAGAAAGAACACCTGATGGTGAGCCAGGAGAATTCTGTGGTTCAAATGCTTCATCCGTCTGCCGCTCTTCATTGTCTTGATATGTAAAATTAGTAGATCGATTCCTTTTCACATGACCGTGGGGTGGCGAGGAAACTAGCGGCAAGGAGCAGGCAAGGTGTGCACTGCGGCGGCGGCCATGGTGGTAACAGGGTAAGCAAGTTAATTAAGGCTTAGATTTGTTCTGCTCGCGTTGAGATGGTTGGTATTTCCAGGCCTACTCGACATTTATTATTTCCATGCCAAGAACAGGTAGTACAGTAGCATGTAGTTTCATCTACTTCCTATGTGCACGGAGGATCCATAATTTGTATCAGACGTGTATGCTATAGAGCAGGGTTTTGATGAATCGTCGTACAGGTCCTGATAAAACACAAACTAACTTGCAAGTCTGAGCGGTCTTTGGCTAATTGTAATTGACCGTGGGCAGTCGATCGGAGACGGTATCAACAGAAGCACATACATATACGGTATACCTATTAGGTTGATAGACTTGATGGATACATCCGATCCCAAGGAGTTTTGGTACTATTTTGTTAACTTTATTCTTTGGAGTTTCATTCTACTGATCTATTAAATGTCTTCGGTAGAGGCATGCATGCATTGAATATATCGAGTTCCCATATCCATCTATTTTCCTCTGTTTTTATTAGTATTTATTGTTCAGTATTAATACACATTATATAAATAATGGAATATTAAATCAGTAATTAATAGTACGATTATGATTTATATAGGTGAGTCCAGCCCAATAGATTTTTTTGTTCTTCGTAATAGTACCACCTGAACCGATTACTGAGACAACCATATACAATAGATCGTTTTATTTTTTGTGACACGCGCTATCATTACATCTAATTATGTCACAAACTACACCTTGGAAACAATATCCATGGAGTTCATCTTTGTGAGGCTCATGGAAAACCTGGATATTTGAACTAAGTCCAAAAGAAAACGCTAGGGTGATATCTTCATGTGGCTTGAGATAGGCTTTCAAGTGGACAAACGAAACCCCCGAAGGAGGGAAGTTCAGCAAAAGAATGAAGATTAGAAGGAATATCCATCGATTTGCAAAGTAAAGATGTAATATGTCAAATGGAAAAAGTTAAGTAGAATAAGAAACCATGACAAAATAGATGAGCTAAAGAAATTTATAATTAAAAAATGGTTCTGACACTTAATATCTTTAGAAATACCATGGAGACGATGAAAAGAACTAAGCAATATATTAGTAAAAATATTAACATACCACTTTTCTGATAATTCATGGCATATTTATTATTTAATAAACATAGTTACTAAAATTGTTGTAGGATAAAGTCTATTCGCAATGACCAAATATTCCAAATCAAAGTAGTAATTCTACTTGCAATGTGCATGAATGTAAATATAAAAGTAGAATGGTATTCAAACTCTAAATCTTAATATACAATTAAATTTTCACTATAACACAAAAATAGGAATGACATAATCAAACTCTAAATCTTAATGATAAAAATATCTGTTTATAAAATCCTATGAAAAGATAAGTAATAGGAATTATCATAAAAACTAGAAACGCACAATCATCTTTCAATGGACTATAATCATTTCAGCCTCTCTTATTATAAAAAAATGTTTGTTACCCCCAATCTTCATCTAAATGACATGTGTCGTTACAAAAACATAATAAAAAGCAACACTCTAAATTTAGAAAATAAATCACCCACCTCTGTAATCTTTAAAAATAAAATAAACAGAACTGCCAAACCTCCACAGTCAGCACCTGTAGTCCTGATCCTCTGGCGCTCATCTTCTGCTCTCATTGCCATTTGCCAGACAGTTAGAGGGGTTGTTAGTAAGTTAGTAAGTTAGCAAGGGGAAGTAAGGATAAAACATTTTGCAAATAGCTGAGATGTACTACATATAATTTTGAAATAGTCCAAGGAGTTTCATATAGAATGAGAGACTCTGTAATAGCTTCTGTCCTAGGGCTCCATTCTAAGGGTTACGTGCTACGGTCAAGTATGGCTCTGATACCAACTGAAACGAACCGGATTCTCAACGACAAGAATCCGACTCCCTGTACCCTTGAGATAGTCCCAGGAATAGCAGCTATCTCGTACAGAACTCATCTCAGTCGAATATCACATCCATACAACGATAAAAGATTCATTACATGACATATATAAAACATAGCGGTATGGTACAAGCCCTCTGGCTCGAATCTCCTACAGGTCTGGCACGCCACTAAGTAGGCTTGCTGGAACCCTCCCCATTCTGGGTAGACGGTGAGCACTGTAATCCACGTCTGAAAGACGGTCTCGACTCGGTCCTTAATTGTCGGTAAAGCGAGTATCAGCATCAAAAGCGATCCGCCGCAACGGTCCGCAATCGGCACCCATTACAGGTATTGCCGCCAACTCCTCAAAAGTAACCAAGAACCATGTACCCGCAACAGGTACTCCGCAGGGACTACCCGAGTGTAGCCCCAAGCACCCCGATCAAACGATCGGGTTGTTATTACTCGCTTACACCGCCTAGCTGCACTACTCCTCCCAAACCACCCACAACTCACGCCAAGAGGATCAGATCACAACCATCCCAACACATGCATAGCATAGCATTTAATATTCAGTGGATAATAGGATAGCAAGGTAACAGGATAATAACAAAGGCAGTGCAGGTTTATCATGCGATTAAAGTAAAGCGCTAGCATTCTAATAGCATGTCTAATAGGTATTTCAGAGATTGGTCGGGCGTGAACCTGGGTAGGCTTCTTCGTCCTCCTCAAAGCAGTTGTCGGGGTAGTCCGGCTCCTCCTGGCTCTCCGGTGCTCCTAAGGTTGCGATAAATAAAATAAGACGCGGCTACTAGCAAAGAAACACCAAGACAGCGAGGAAAGAAGACCCAAAGAACACCAAACTCTACACTAACGCGTAGTCATGATTTTAGAAAAATATAGAAACTGGTTTCATATTTTTCTGAGCTACGGTTGATTTATTATTAATTTTCGAAGTTTAAATCATTTTCTGAAAATATTAAATATTCCGAAAAAGAAAAACACTCAGCAGGGACACGTGGCAGCACCAGGGCGTGCCACGTCATCACTGCTGACGTCAGCATGACGTCATCAGTGGGGCCGGCTTTGCTGACGTCATCGTGGGCCCGGATGACGTCAGCGTTGACTTGGTCAACGTTGACCAGTCAACGGTCAACGGGTCAGTGGGGTCAGCGGGCCCACATGTCATCCTAAGGTGGTCAGTGACAGGTGGGGCCGGCCTGTCAGCGCAGTTAAATGGAAAAAGGATTAAACGTGGCTGGGCTGGAAACGGGCCGAAAGTTAGATGGCCGAGAAAGTTTAGGGGGCTAAACCGGACTTCAACGCGAGAAAAAGGCCCACGAAGGGGGGGCTCGGCTGGTGCGGCTTGGTGGACGCGGTCCACGGTGGACCGTGTCATGGGTTCACGGTGAGCCGGGTGCACGGGATCTGGTGTGGCCGACTCCGGATCTTCTACGGCTGTGCTGTGTGCACGTGGTGTGGTCCTCGGTGTGGCTCGGCCGGCTGCGCTCGCGCGCGCTCTGGTGCGCGGCCAGCGGCGGCGTTCGCCGGGCGATGGCCGGAAAAGGCTCGGCTGGGACAAGGTTGATGGAAAAGGGGTCCGCTAGGGTTTGGCGGGTCCAACCGCAGGAAAAAGGTGGGTTCTTGGCTTCGGACTTGGCTTCCCGACGCGAGCGGCGGCGGCGCGCTTGGCGCCACGGCGGCCGGCGACGTGCGGCGGGGTTCGGCTCGGAAAACGCCAGGTTGGGGTCCAAGAGTGCGGCTCGCGCGCGCGCGTGACCTCCAGTGACTACTGGGGCACGGCTGGGTGCTCGTGCGCGGGCACGTGGCTTCCCACGGCCGCGGCACGGCCTCGGCGTGCGCGCGCGCGAGCAGAGCTCGTCCGCGGCGAGCCTCGGCTGCGGTTTAGGCGACGGCGGGTTGCAAAAAGGTGAGCGGCGCGGGTTCCTGCACGAAGACAACGGCCACGGCTCGAAGGCCGGGTCCAGAAGATGGCTAGCAAGCTCGCGCGGCGGCGCTCTGCCGGAGACAGGGGAGAACGGGGAAGCCGGCGGCAGCTCACCCTGGGTCGCGTCGTCGTACTCAGCAGCTCGGGAAGATGTTCGTCGGCGTGGCGGTGCTCGCGCTCCCTCGATCGGTCCCGGTCCGGCTCCTCCTCGGCGTTCCCACGAGCGGCGCCGCCGCGCGCGCGGCGCTCGGCGTCGGCTTCTCTCCTCCGCTTCCCTCCTCTCTCCTCCAACTCCTACTCCTCCCTCACTCACAGCTTCAACTTGGCGGCGAAGAAAACCCCGAAGGGTGCGGCGGCTAGGGCTCGGAAGAGGATGCGGTGGGGGTTTTATAGGACGGCGGCGGCTAGGGCTTGGCGGCGTCGGACGGCTCGCGATTTGGGCGTCCGTGCTCCTTTCCACGTGGCGGCATCGCGACGGGCCGCGGAGCGCGCAACGGGATTGGAGCGCGGCGCTGGCTGGGTCACGGGCGCGCTCGAGCGGAGAGGGGATGCGCGCGCGGAGGGGCGTCGAGAGGAAGGGGGTAAAGCTGACAGGTGGGGTTTACCTGTCGGCGAGAGAAGGCGGGGACGCGGTTGGGAGGCGGAGCGGCCGAAGATGGGCCGCTGCTGGGCCGAAAGGCCGGCAGGGCTGGGTTGGTTTGTTTGCTCGGGAAGGAAGTTAAGGGGCTGGGTTTGGACTTTTGGACGGAGATTCGGCCCACTGGCAGTTAGATGGGTTGACAATTAGTTTGGCTAGTTAATGTTTGAATTCAAATCTAGGATTTGAATTCAAACTAACCAAAAACCCAATAAAACCAAAAGAACTCCAAATCACACTATTTAATCCTTAGCACTTCAAAATATTTTTATTTAATTTAAATTTTGCCTAGGAGCAAAGGGGGCAAATTTGAGAGCAACCTTGTATGTTTGTTTGCATGCACACAATTCCACCAAAAATTTTTAAATCCTCATTTTTGCATTCAACAAATCCTAAGGTAAATTTTAGGGTTGTTACAGTTATCTTACTATTACTAATTGGAGGCTCCTTTTAAAGCCTCCACGTTAATTCTCACGAGAAGCGCTAGAAAAAAAGATAAATCCTAGAAATTCTCACAAAAAACAGAAACATCTGACCATTGATTCGGTAGGATCTAATTAATATACAAGATAATAACCATTAGATCTATTTTATTTTCCAAAAAATTACCCATCTCTGCCATTATAAAAATAATCTAAAGTAACCCCCTGCATTTCAATCTAAATTACCCACAACTGCCATTATGAAATAATAAATTGATATCTATGTACGTTTATACTAATCATGGATCGTCAATATATTTATTTGTGTATTAAATCTTAGCTTAAATTGTCATATTAACTAGAGATAGAGGCATATATCATGTATCCATGCGTCCATGTATGGCTCATATTTTAGCATATAATGACTGATAACTCCCATGCCTCACGTATCTCCGTATCTGTTCGTTCCGCTGCACCCAACGAGTCCAGGAATAACATGAATTTTAGCCCTCCTCAAACCCTAGATGTTCAAGCTTTGGGGCACTTGGAGAAGCAATCAGAAAGAACACCTGATGGTGAGCCACGGAGAATTCCTGTGGTTCAAATGCTTCATCCGTCTTGCCGCTCTTCATTGGTCTTGATATGTAAAATTAGTAGATCGATTCCTTTTTCACAATGACCGTGGGGTGGCGAGGAAACTAGCGGCAAGGAGCAGGCAAGGTGTGCACTGCGGCGGCGGCCATGGTGGTAACAGGGTAAGCAAGTTAATTAAGGCTTAGATTTGTTCTGCTCGCGTTGAGATGGTTGGTATTTCCAGGCCTACTCGACATTTATTATTTCCATGCCAAGAACAGGTAGTACAAGTAGCATGTAGTTTCATCTACTTCCCTATGTGCACGGAGGATCCCATAATTTGTATCAGACGTGTATGCTATAGACGCAGGGTTTTGATGAATCGTCGTACAGGTCCTGATAAAACACAAACTAACTTGCAAGTCTGAGCGGTCTTTGGCTAATTGGTAATTGACCGTGGGCAGTCGATCGGAGACGGTATCAACAGAAGCACATACATATACGGTATACCTATTAGGTGATAGACTTGATGGATACATCCGATCCCAAGGAGTTTTGGTACTATTTTGTTAACTTTATTCTTTGGAGTTTCATTCTACTGATCTATTAAATGTCTTCGGTAGAGGCATGCATGCATTGAATATATCGAGTTCCCATATCCATCTATTTTCCTCTGCTATTTATTATTAGTATTTAATTGTTCAGTATTAATACACATTATATAAATAATGGAATATTAAATCAGTAATTAATAGTACGATTATGATTTATATAGGTGAGTCCAGCCCAATAGATTTTTTTGTTCTTCGTAATAGTACCACCTGAACCGATTACTGAGACAACCATATACAATAGATCGTTTTATTTTTTTGTGACACGCGCTATCATTACATCTAATTATGTCACAAACTACACCTTGGAAACAATATCCATGGAGTTTCATCTTTGTGAGGCTCATGGAAAACCTGGATATTTGAACTAAGTCCAAAAGAAAACGCTAGGGTGATATCTTCATGTGGCTTGAGATAGGCTTTCAAGTGGACAAACGAAACCCCGAAGGAGGGAAAGTTCAGCAAAAGAATGAAGATTAGAAGGAATATCCATCGATTTGCAAAGTAAAGATGTAATATGTCAAATGGAAAAAGTTAAGTAGAATAAGAAACCATGACAAAATAGATGAGCTAAAGAAATTTATAATTAAAAATGGTTCTGACACTTAATATCTTTAGAAATACCATGAGACGATGAAAAGAACTAAGCAATATATTAGTAAAAATATTAAACATACCACTTTTCTGATAATTCATGGCATATTTATTATTTAATAAACATAGTTACTAAAATTGTTGTAGGATAAAGTCTATTCGCAATGACCAAATATTCCAAATCAAAGTAGTAATTCTACTTGCAATGTGCATGAATGTAAATATAAAAGTAGAATGGTATTCAAACTCTAAATCTTAATATACAATTAAATTTTCACTATAACACAAAAATAGGAATGACATAATCAAACTCTAAATCTTAATGATAAAAATATCTGTTTATAAAATCCTATGAAAAGATAAGTAATAGGAATTATCATAAAAACTAGAAACGCACAATCATCTTTCAATGGACTATAATCATTTCAGCCTCTCTTATTATAAAAAAATGTTTTGTTACCCCCAATCTTCATCTAAATGACATGTGTCGTTACAAAAACATAATAAAAAGCAACACTCTAAATTTAGAAAATAAATCACCCACCTCTGTAATCTTTAAAAATAAAATAAACTGTCTTTATAGTGATGTGTGTCTAAATTACCTATTTTTGTTTACATGAAAATATCCCAAAGTGCTCCTATGTACAATTGTAGATTATCCATGTTTATTATTGTTAATATAGAAACATCGATTCAAGGTATACATGAAATGATATGTGGTACCATGTAAACCACATATACATGTACACAAGAAGCAATAACTTCAACAATTTTGATGAATCGTCGTACAGGTCCTGATAAAACACAAACTAACTTGCAAGTCTGAGCGGTCTTTGGCTAATTGGTAATTGACCGTGGGCAGTCGATCGGAGACGGTATCAACAGAAGCACATACATATACGGTATACCTATTAGGTGATAGACTTGATGGATACATCCGATCCCAAGGAGTTTTGGTACTATTTTGTTAACTTTATTCTTTGGAGTTTCATTCTACTGATCTATTAAATGTCTTCGGTAGAGGCATGCATGCATTGAATATATCGAGTTCCCATATCCATCTATTTTCCTCTGCTATTTATTATTAGTATTTAATTGTTCAGTATTAATACACATTATATAAATAATGGAATATTAAATCAGTAATTAATAGTACGATTATGATTTATATAGGTGAGTCCAGCCCAATAGATTTTTTTGTTCTTCGTAATAGTACCACCTGAACCGATTACTGAGACAACCATATACAATAGATCGTTTTATTTTTTTGTGACACGCGCTATCATTACATCTAATTATGTCACAAACTACACCTTGGAAACAATATCCATGGAGTTTCATCTTTGTGAGGCTCATGGAAAACCTGGATATTTGAACTAAGTCCAAAAGAAAACGCTAGGGTGATATCTTCATGTGGCTTGAGATAGGCTTTCAAGTGGACAAACGAAACCCCGAAGGAGGGAAAGTTCAGCAAAAGAATGAAGATTAGAAGGAATATCCATCGATTTGCAAAGTAAAGATGTAATATGTCAAATGGAAAAAGTTAAGTAGAATAAGAAACCATGACAAAATAGATGAGCTAAAGAAATTTATAATTAAAAATGGTTCTGACACTTAATATCTTTAGAAATACCATGAGACGATGAAAAGAACTAAGCAATATATTAGTAAAAATATTAAACATACCACTTTTCTGATAATTCATGGCATATTTATTATTTAATAAACATAGTTACTAAAATTGTTGTAGGATAAAGTCTATTCGCAATGACCAAATATTCCAAATCAAAGTAGTAATTCTACTTGCAATGTGCATGAATGTAAATATAAAAGTAGAATGGTATTCAAACTCTAAATCTTAATATACAATTAAATTTTCACTATAACACAAAAATAGGAATGACATAATCAAACTCTAAATCTTAATGATAAAAATATCTGTTTATAAAATCCTATGAAAAGATAAGTAATAGGAATTATCATAAAAACTAGAAACGCACAATGGCTAAGGCGCCTGTACGGTTGGGTTCAGCCTCTCTTATTATAAAAAAATGTTTTGTTACCCCCAATCTTCATCTAAATGACATGTGTCGTTACAAAAACATAATAAAAAGCAACACTCTAAATTTAGAAAATAAATCACCCACCTCTGTAATCTTTAAAAATAAAATAAACTGTCTTTATAGTGATGTGTGTCTAAATTACCTATTTTTGTTTACATGAAAATATCCCAAAGTGCTCCTATGTACAATTGTAGATTATCCATGTTTATTATTGTTAATATAGAAACATCGATTCAAGGTATACATGAAATGATATGTGGTACCATGTAAACCACATATACATGTACACAAGAAGCAATAACTTCAACAATTTCTAGGTAAATAACATAGGTCAAGCTAAGGTGGTAACCAAATACATGTTGAACACACATGAAGGTACGATGCAACCAGAAAATCAAACTCCATCACAACCAAATATATATAATAAAAAATTATATCAACATAGCTTTATAATGTCGACTAATGATAAAGAGTAAAGAAAATCAATTTTAATTAGCATGTATTGTTCAAATTTTCATCATATTCAACACTTATCCCCTAAGATTACTAGCCCGTGCAGGAGCACGGGTTGATGGACTAGTTTAATTAATTTTGATGGTAGAAAATGATTAGCTTTCTCAACAGGGATTGTTAAAAAACCCTAATCTATGTTCCAAATACTATCTTTTAATTGGAACATAGAGAGCCACCTCAGAAGACAGTGGAACCATAAGCGTCATGTGGCTCTGACTTTGTGTGTTTAATGCTTGGTAACCTTACCTGAAAAGGGCAAGAGGCATCGGCAGGGTATAGTTCGGTCCTCTTGAGCGGTATGCTTTGCTAAGATAGTTCACTACTAGGGAGGGTTATGTTCTGCTTGTACTACAAACCTTAGCGGTTAATTTGTACCAAATATGCTTTGTAAAGTTTTCATAGTGAAACCCAATACTCGGTTCACATGGTGTGAGAAGGATACATGCCTATGGCAATGGGGATTGCGGCTTATGGTGATGTGTACAACATCTACAGAGTGTAAAACTATTATAACGGTCGTGCTCGCAGTCATGAGCGGCCTGGAGACTCAAATGATTAATTTATTTAAATATGATGATCTAAATATGGATACTTGAATATGATCGTGGGTTTATGATGTTCGTTAAATTGTGGTTTGGTACAAACTTATATTTGTTAGTAATAGCTGCTTAATAAAATTTGACCTACTAAAAGTGCTAAATGAAGTTATATCATTTCAGCCATCCACTTTATAAAGTATTGCATGTCATTTATTTCCAATCTTTGCTAAGTAGGACATGTGCTCACGCTTGTTTATTTATATTTTATCTACAATACCTGAATTGTTGCTCGGACTTGGAAAACTTTGTAGATTATACTGGTGATTTTGAGGATTTTTAGGCGAGTCACCCAGTCATCTACTTTGTGAGATGGAGATTTATTTTGACACGTTATAAATTAACGCTCGTTTATTGTTCCGCTACGACTTTTGTGTCAATTCTAAGATTGTAATAATTATACTTTCATATTCTTTCGTTATATCATGGTATAGATATTCACCTGTGATGTCAATCATATGCTTGTAAAATTGATCCTATTGCACATATAAGATATACCTGGTTTTCTTTCTAAAACACAGTGTTACATATAATAATCTCAAGTATTTGCATTGACTAAAGATTACATGAATTGTTAGCAGTGCAGAAGCACGGGTTGATAAACTAGGACTAATAATTGGAGGCACCACCGGTACAATAGTATTTTAAAGTCCTCTAAAATTGGCACATCCCACTGCTCAAAAGTGGATCAGATTTCTTCCCTTATGTTTTTGTTCAGTGTTCATTAGTAAAGGCTCCTAGATGCATATCGTACACTTAATTTTAGAGAAAATTGAGGCATCCATAGCCAACATGATTATACAAATAGGACTGACTGCCCAAAATGGGCAAGCCACTCTAGTTTTAGATATAAAATTTGTACATTCTAGATTTCCAAATCATTTCATGCACGGCATCGTAGCCATATGCAAATACATGGGTCGTTCTTTTGGTTCGTACAGGATTTTAGCCATTTTATGCTGGCTGCTTGGGTTGCCAGAAGCTTTGACATCTTGCTACTTTACCTTAACAGCTAAAAGAAAGGAAGTATTCTTTCAGTTCAACTACTTCACTGCAAATATCCTGTATACCTGGACGATCATTTGGTGATTCTTCAGAGCATAGTAGCGCAAGGTTTAGTAGCTCAAGGATACAGCTTCGCGCCTCTGAACTGTCGTCGTATTTCTGTGCTTGAATTTGGCTGTGATTCCCTCCTAACTCTTGACTAAGAGAAGGATCCAGGATCTCTCCAATATTGGGCAATGCTGCCTTCACATAATTGTGGAGATTGAAATCATCTTTGAACAATTCATCGGTGGGGCGTTTTCCGGTGAAAATTTCTAGAAGGACAATGCCATAGCTATAAACATCGCCCTCAGGTGACATTTTACTACCCATTCCATACTCTGCATTCGAGGAAACATGTTACCGACAAAATTTATCTGATTATGTGAGAGTAAGCATAGTGTGTGTTCAGCAGATCAATGAAAAACATATGATATGTATAAACCCATACTCACTCACCTGGTGCTATATATCCCAATGATCCCCTTGCTCCAATCAAGCTCATTGAGTTTGGATGGCCTCCAGAAGAACAGAAACCATGAAGGAATTGCGCGAGCCCAAAGTCGCCAACACGGGCAGTCTTGCAATCATCGAAAAATATATTGCATGGTTTTAGATCACAATGAACCAAGGGAGGGACGCTCCAAATGTGAAGATATTCTAAAACAGAAGCAATATCTACTGCTATGCTGATCCGTGCACTTAAGCTTAAGTAACCATATCGATGAGTATGAAGATGGTCTTCAAGGGTGCCATTTGCCATGTATTCAAGTACGAGAGCTTTGAACTCATTTCCTAAAGGATCGTATGTCGAGCAAGCAGTGATCACTTTGACTAGGTTTCGGTGACGGGCATTCCTTAAAGCCCTACACTCAGCAATAAAGCTATTCAATGCACCAATCTGATCCAGCTTGAATACTTTGACAGCAATCAGCTGGTCCACTTCCTCACGTAGTGTACCTTTGTAAACAAGGCCAGACTGTCCTGAACCAATCAAATTTTCAGAAGAAAAACCATTTGTTGCCTTGCTTAGGTCATTGTATGTTAGCATCTTGTGCTCGTGGGGGTCGCGTATATGTTTTGAATCTTTCCTTGCAGCCCTCTTCTTCATGAACAGAACAACCAAGAGAGAAACTGCAATACAGGGCAACAAAATAGCTAACACTACTCTGACCACGAAACTTTTCTTGGGTCTAGATACCTTAGCAGAACATAGTGGGAGCGGTACCATAGGGGAGGTTGTGCATAAGCTTGGGTTTCCCTGCAGTGAAAGCCTGCTTGTGGCATTTGCGAAGATACCTTCGGTAGGAATCGGACCATCAAGGTTGTTGAAGGAAAGATTAAGGTACTGCAAACTGTTGAAAAGCCCAAAGAATTCAGGGATTTCACCAGATAATTTGTTTCGAGAAAGGTCTATCTCTTTGACACCTTTCAAACTTGCTAAGGATGTTGGGATCCGTCCTTCAAGGAAGTTCCCATCCAAGCGAAGTCCTTGCAAAAGTACACAAGACCCCAGAGTGGATGGGATCTTGCCAGAGATTTTGTTGTTGGAGATGTTCAATGATCCAAGATTAATCAAGGAACCGACCTGGTCTGGAATGGTATGATTGAGCTCGTTATTTGACAAGTCAAGTAACAAGCTCAGTTGGTTCAGTTGAGCAAAGAGTTCTCCTGGTGTGGGCCCACCCAATGTGTTGGAGGAAAGGTTCAATGCCATCAGTCTTTTGCATCCAGCTAACTCTGCTGGTATGATCCCACTAAAATTATTTTCTTGCAAGTAAAGTTCACTTAATTGGTCCAAATTGCCAAGTGATGTTGGGATGTCCCCATATAACCTATTCTTGGACGGCTCAAGGACGAACAGATTGTGAAGTCTTCCTAAAGTAGCAGGTATAGTGCCAGTCAGAAAATTATTATTGAGATAAAGCATGGAAAGGCTGACTAGGTCACCAATACCGGTTGGCACAGTCCCAGTTATCTTGTTTGACCCAAGAATTAGATATTCCAAATTCCTTGACAAATTAGCCACAGAACTGGGCAAATCTCCTTGTAAGTTGTTCCCACGCAAATTCAACATAACCAGTTGCGTGCAGTTGGTTAGGGACGAGAGGAACGTCCAGTCTCCGGCTTCAAGCCTCTGGTTCTTGAACAACATTATCTTCTGCAGATTGGGTAGGGATCCCAGATGAGGAATGACTCCACTGAGGTAGTTCTCAGCTAAAAAGAGGGAAACAAGATTCGTTGCGTTTGCTAGTGATTTGGGGATCTCTCCCTCGAAATTACTCACAGACAGCATTAAACTTTGGATGTTTGGGAGAGTGTTTCCCATAGTAGCAGGTAGCTTCCCCACAAGACCATTGTTTCCCAACCCTAGGTATGTCAGCAATGACAGGTTGTAGATAGAGCTGGGCACGGTCCCTGACAGATTGTTGTAAGTGAAGTCCAAGTGTACCAAGGACTGTAATCGCCCTAAACTCTCTGGGATTCTGCCTGTCAAGTCGTTCTGTGCAGCAAGCAGTGAAACAAGCAACGACAGGTTCCCTAAGGAGGAAGGTATCTCACCGGAGAAGCGGTTTCCGGTGAGACCCAAAAACTCAAGATTGGAGGAGTTTGGCAGCAAGTGTGGTATTGGCCCCGAAAGATTGTTTCCACGCAGATCAAACACTTGCATCAGAGAGCTACCGAGAAGGGAAGCAGGGATACCTCCATTGAAGCTGTTGTTCTTCAATACGATGACCTGGAGGCTGGTGCATGATGCTAGTTCGGATGGTATCACACCGCTGAGGGCGTTGGAGCTGAGGTTGACGTACTCAAGCCTGCCGAGCAGTCCCATCTCCGGCGGCAACGGCCCGGTAAGCTGATTGAACGGGAGATGGATCCGAGCAAGATACGTGAGGTTGGAGATACAAGCTGGGATCTGGCCAACGAGGCCTTCTCCCTCAAGGTCCAATGCGGCAACCTGGGGATCGGATCCGTTGCGCCGGCTGCAAGAGACACCCTGCCACTGGCAGAAGTCTAGTGATCCAGTGCTCCATGTGGCTAAGGCGCCTGTACGGTTGGGTCCGGACAGATGAGACTTGATGCAGAGCAGGGCTTGGAGTTCAGTGTTGGTGGTCTGGTTTGTGGCTGCCCATGCAGTTGAGAGGAGGATTAAGGTGATGTGTGAGGAGAAGAAGAGCTTCCTGGTAGCTTGTGGAGACATGGGGGTGGATACGGCAGGCAGCTGACGGCGGTGGATACGGCAGGCAGCTGATGGCATCGTAGTGGTGCTTTATATGTCTTCCCTACCTTTTATAAGCTTTGTTGTTTTGATGACGACGTACAAGTGAATTGGTTGAAGTCAAATGAATTGGTGATGCCATTTTTCATTATAAAATTAGTTTTAAAGTGAAACCTGTTTAGCATGTTCAAAGCTTACGGCAACGTACATTCGTTCAACAGTCAAAGTCATAGCACGGAAGAAATCATAGCTTTGTTTGTGAAGTAATCGACAAGAAAATTGATGAAATGAGCACGTGGTTTGCAAGGGCCAAACCACTACAAATAAAAGTGATGGACTACCTCTGTAATCGTTAACCACTGCCAGCACCACGCATGCCTCTGATCGTGACCGCTGCAAGTCCATGTATGTCTCTGAATAATTGCTATTGCATGATCACCTCTGCCGTACTATTGTCAGTCTTTTATAATGGTGAAATATGGATAAGGTTAGGTAAGATGTTCGTAGTACTATGTAGTTCTATTTGTTTCTTGAGCAAATGGCTTTTCAAGCTCATCAGTATTGTGAAATAAGTATTTTGGTAACAAAACAATCACACAAGTCAGTAAAGCCAGGAGATTCTCAATTTTGAACGAGCTAGATCAGTGCCTAGCAATAGGACAATTCAGTGTACTAGCAATAGGACAATTCAGTGTACAAGATGGAATCAAGTACAGTTTGGGAAGACATGGCTAGACAACACATCCTTAAACGATCAATATCCAATTTTTTACAATATAACGATTAAGAAACATTCCACTATATCAATATCAGAGGAGCTATGATCCGTGCCACTAAATATTTCGTTCTGGCAATTATTGATAGGAGCAAAATTAGTAGCATGGAATGGTTGGTTGAGCGTGTAGCAGATATACATGTAACCTTTGTATGATCTCTCTTCAACACGGAACATTCACGGTTCAGTCTATATATAATTATACTTGAAACTAAACCATGGTGCCTCAGCTCTGCATAGATTTTCGTGGAAGCTGAAACATAATTTTTTTTCCTTTGGTTTGTAAGGAAAGGGGTAAGTCTCACATGCATCATTACCGCCTTTGGTTACCAAGCATGTGTAATATACAGCACCCAAAGGCCTCAGTACCACCATTAGTCACCAACAAGTAGTGATTGTTATTGGGAATAATTAGTACTGTGGATTCTGGGTGTGACATCCTTTTTTCAGACGAAAATTCTATGTGGCGGTGCCGCACCGTGCCCCTAGTGCGACACCGCCTAGGATGCATCCGCGTGTCCCCTGAGGCCAAGGATCAGGTACGTAGTCGCCCGCTGTCAGATGCCATTCCGTAGTCGAGCTGCCTAGCCTGAACAAGGAGAGCCGAACCCTACCAATGAAGCCGGCAGTTCTTCTGTTGTTCCACATATATGATAAGGCTTCGTTAAAAACAAAAAAGATCGGGCCGTCCTAGCAATCGGATGCCCTATTTTCCACCGTTAATGGAGAATTCAGACGTGAAGGTACAATCCTGTCAATGGCCACGACGGCGCAATTCTCCAGGAGAGGCGAGCGGCGGGTCGTTAAACTGTGTATCCTAGCGAGTCATTCGCGAGCATCGACATGATGTAGGTAGGCTCGATCCGTTTTCGACGGGCAACCTTCAATTAGCGTAACAGTGGCCACCGGCTTGATTTCCCACGATTTGACTCTGCGGAACGATGGAAGGAGCGGACGCCTTCATGGTTTTGGCTTCGATTGCGGTGGCTTGATAGTGCCACAAATGGGCCTGCTCCCCAATGGGTTCGAATGCCACGTGGATGGATCCTAGGCGGTGTCGCACCGGAGGCACGGTGCGGCACCGCCACTTTCATCCCCTCTTTTCTGGCCAGAACCGTTTGGAACGCCGGTGCAATAGCTTTGGACTTGTTAAATTGAACCGGCCACATCTTAGGACCACTGCAATATATATAGTTGACATATATTAGCTACTTGAAAAAAAATCAGAGTAATATTGCTGATCTCAAACAAATCAAAGTGCTTCAGTTGTTAGCAAACAATTTGTATATATATATGTAGTTAACTGTACAAGCAAACATTCAAGCATCTGCACTGCGTCTGATCACACGCTCACTGTAGACAAGGCTTCTCAAATCTCATCCTGAAATCAGAGATTACCCTAAACTCCCTAGTAAACTTTGGTTGAGGCCTAATAATATACAGATGAAATATCTTCAGTGCAAATGCACTAATCCTACTTCTAGTTTTTTCTTCAATTGATCATTGGCTCTGCCATCACAAACTAGTGAGTACACTTAAGTAGAACAATACACTTTGAAGCATCTACAACACACCAACTGGAGGAACAGAACTACAAATAGCAATTCTTGACTTCTTCCGTACAACCACTGAAACCAGAAATCGGTCGAACAACTACTCATGTAGCTTCGTCGATTGCGCCCCGGTTAATTCCCCTGTTTCCTCCGATACCTACCTGCCTAGCGGTGACTGGTGACTGTAAGGTCAATCACCGAGATTATATTCAAAGTCAAGGCCGCAACAATAATGCAAGTTGCCCAACCACGCGCGTGCGTGACTAATACTTGAGGACCACGATAACAAAGTTAAAGGCAGCATGGCGCCACGTCCTTTTGTTGACATTTTGATTTCATGGGCCCGTGGCTTCAAGTTCTAGCTGCGGCAAACAGTGGAGTATCCAAAACCGCACTGGGAGCCATGCAAGCAAATAGCCACATTGGAAAGTCCATGCTGCCGATGTGGAATACGATGAAAATCCATGTACTCCATATCGAATTAGAAGTCGTTTAGGACAGCGACACGATCACCAAAACACAACTTTAACTTTACTTTTTTATAAAAATATTTTTTGAAAAGTTATATATGTATATTTATATAAAAGTGATTTTCAATACCAATCTATTTATATAATTTTCATATTTTCAAACTCAACGACTTAAATATTATTCATGATTTATGTTGTTTGACTTAAACCTTGTCTAAAACGACTTCTAATATGATACGGAGGGAGTACCAGCTTATTTAAGGATGTGTGTTAAAAATATGGAGTAATATTCAAATTTCTTAATTGAACATCTTTAAATATACCACTACCGAAAACGGCTTATTTGCCGTGCGTCGCATACGCACGGCGAAGCCCAGTATACCCACGGCAAAGACTTTGCGTATCTAGCTGCACGGCAAACAGCTATTTGCCGTGAGTCTTCTGTCGGAGAGCTTTTGTCGTGCGCCAGAGTCAACACAACGCAAACATTTTGAAACAAAAATAAAAAAAGCAGCCCCCAGCCGCAACCAGCACCACGCCGCCGCTTCCACCACGCCGCCACCACCAGGAAACCAAGGAAGAAAGCCGAGGAACTGCCAGATGTAGTCGCCGGGGAGGCCTCCTCGCCGTCGATGGCCAGGTCTGCCTCGACTGCGCCGCCGGCGGCCTTGGGACGACGAGCTTCGGGACGTTGCGCCGGTGAGGAGGAGGAGGAGGAGGAGGAGGAGGCCGCGCCATGCGAGATCGTGGGAGGAGCCGACCACCATGCCCGCCACCACCACACCGCCGCCAGCACCTATGGAAAAAAAACAGGAAGAGAGCGAGCGAGATGCCAGCATCCGAGAGAGTGAGAGAGGAAACTCCAGCTCCTCCACCCCCGCTCCGCCCGCACCATCGGATCCGCACCGCCCGGATCGCCGGAACAGCTCCTCTGCTGCCGCGTTGACTTCATAACAGGCCGCCGGAGTTGAGGGCAGCGGTCGCCTGACCTTGTAGAGGGAGGAGAGGGCCATGAGAGCACGCAGAGAGAGGGGGGGAGACAGAGAGGAACTTACCGCCGACCATGGATCCGCTGAGTTCACCCCACCGGAGCACCCTCTTCGCCGGATCTACCGAGGTCGCACCCCCGTAGCTGCCCCATCGCCCGATCCGTCGAATCCACCGCACTGGAGCCGCCTTCGCTGGAGCTGAGGGCGCCGACCACTAGAGAGAGAGAAGAGGTGCGCCAGCCGCTAGGTAGAGAGAGGAGGGAGGGGCGCCGGCCGACACGGAGAGAAAGGAGGGCGGGCGGCGCGAGGGGCGCCGGCCGACGGAGGAGCCACGGAGAGAGAGAGAGAGAGAGAGAGAGAGAGAGAGAGAGAGAGAGAGAGAGAGAGAGAGAGAGAGAGAGAGAGAGAGAGAGAGAGAGAGAGAGAGAGAGAGAGAGAGAGAGAGAGAGAGAGAGAGAGAGAGAGAGAGAGAGAGAGAGAGAGAGAGAGAGAGAGAGAGAGAGAGAGAGAGAGAGGGAGAGAGAGAGAGAGAGAGAGAGAGAGAGAGAGAGAGGGCGGGCGGCGCGATGGGCGTCGGCCGACGATGGAGGAGCGTCCGAGGGAGTAGCCACGGAGGGAGAGAGAGAGATAAGGCTGAGCGGGCGGCGCGTGTGGATGGGGAAGGCGCGAGGATAAGGCTGGCCGCGTGGGTGCCTGGGAGGTAGGGTCAGGTGCGATGTGGGAGGAGGGAGAGGGTGCGGCTGGGGCCCAGGAGCGTTGCTGTGAGTCGGTCTCAAGGCGTACGGCGAACAGTTTTCTGTGCCGTGTGTTTTAACATGGCACATTGCAAAATAAACTAGAAGGTACCAATTTATTTTAATAAAATAGAGTTACCTAGAGAAGGCTATCTTAGCAGCGTAATTAAGAAATGGAAGATCACCATGAATTAGGGAGGGGCCATCGTGAATTGGAAATATAAACGGGACCATAATTTAGAAAATGCAAACACCATCATTTATAAATACATGTACCACCGTTTGGAAATATATACACCATGGTCAGCAATGGTAAACACCGTTATTTTAAAAAAAGCACCGCCATCCTCTAAGTACACTCACCACCGTTTCGAAATGTACCTACAAACCGTGGCCGAAACATACACACATTGCAGATTATCGTTTGGAGGGGTTCTAAAGTACAATAAGGTAGGGGACACCGTGAATTGGAAATATAAACGGCACCATGGTTAGAAGGATATATCCATAGAAAATTAACTTTACCGTGCGTAAACAAGTAAGCACGCGGCAAACTAATGAGTTTGCCGTCTGCCAAATAAAAACGCACGGCAAATTCATGTACCAAATAAAAATGCACCGCAAACTAGTTTGCCCTGTGCTAGAAAAAAATGCCGGGCAACAACAAATTTGCCATGTGCTTTATTTTCGCCGTGTGCTCTACAAAAAAGCACGGCAAAGAACCGCCCGATAAAATGCGCACGGCAAACTTTCAGACGCACGGCAAATTCTATACCCATAGCTTCAGTTCCAATAATTTCTACGGCCAGGACTGACCAGCTCAAAAAAAAAATTAAAGATAGTAACAGAAATAGATGTAGACGAGTAGTTTCAAATTTTAAATCATTTGGTAGTATATATATTTCTGAACACGTACAACTTGCATTGTACCAGAAAGGACCGGAGTACTAGTAGTATTCTCTAACGACTGAACGGGAAGTCAAAGTTGAGCCCGAGACCGGGTTTACGACGTGACGATGTTACTGTCTTACCGACATTTGAAGGATAGTTTGGGCATGTACTGCCGTGTGTTAATCAACTATGGCGGCTGTCGTTGCGACGACTGCACATGCACACACACGGGGTGCGAAGGCCTATATATAAGCATCTGCTGTTCCACCTTAATTACAATAGGGGTGAGAATGGTGTTTTAAAATATTTATTTCGATTTCTTGAATTTTTCATCATTTGCCCGAGACGTTTTCTATATCCTTCTCTTGGTTAATGGTAACAAAAGCTTCCAAAATATGTTTCACATATTTAGGATTTCTCTCTAAATCTTTTAAGGCATCTGAATATGTCTTCTTTTCTGATACTAGCAAATATGCCGTGTGACACGCACATGCTACCTTTATTATGGAGTTATTTTAGACTATTATGTTGGTGGGTACGTGGGGTGGGTAAATAAATTCTATAGTCTGAAAAATAATGTCAAAACGGCAGAAACCTTCTAGAAATATCATTTTTTTCTTGTTTGTGAAATTTTTTCACGTCTTTTCCACCATTAGACCTGACATATAGGTCCTTTGTGAGGGGTGGATAGGACTTATTTAGGTGAGAAGTGTTTTCAAAAGAACTGATTGATCTAGAGTTACCGGAATTATTAAAGGCAAAATATTTTCTTCCCCGCCTTGATCAACCTTAGCTTCCTAGCTAGTACTCAGCAGCAGTCATATACATCTGCGCTATAAATTTAGCTTTTTTATCTTTGAGATCCTGAGCAGTACATTCTTATTTCTGATGCAATAATATTATTAATCACTCACCACCACATAAATTTAGCTTTTGTCCTTCTCAGGTTACCTCTGAATAGTTTATTTTTGGGTTCCTACATTGCAATTTCAAGCTCAACCCTATTTATATGTGTTCGATACAAATTAGTTTTTAAATCACAATCTTTCATGTACTTACTTTAGAATAATTTAGTAATGGCACAATTGTACAAATTCCTCTTAAGTTCTTATGAAAATCCTTTAGTAACAATAGGGAATTCAGTTAGTTATATCTACTTAGCGTGGCTATATGAAAATGCAATCCCTATTTATATTTGTAATACCACAGTTTATTCATGTCATCTAATAATTTGAACACACCGTTGCAGCCACCAAGACATCATGGAGGCGACATGGGGAACAAACCTTGCTGCTAGTGGTGGCATTACCGATGCAATTGATCTCTGACATTGTAGCTTTCTTCTGTGAGAAAAATAATGTGAATAAAGCATTGCTTCACCACTACTTTTAAGGATTTCCTGTTAAAAAGTCCATTCACTACAAGAAACCATTTAATCTATGATGGAATAATTTCGTCATAGATCATTGAAAATTCGTCATAAAATAGTATTTGTGATGTTTTCCGAAAACGTCATGGAGCGTCATAGATTAAATCGCGTGACGGTTTAACAAAATTCGTCACAGATTGAAGCGATCTGTGACGTTTTTGAAACGTCATAGATTGGCCTTGAGCCCGCGTAGCCCAGCCCAGGCCCAATCATTGTGACGAAAATAAACATCACAATCTTCATCACGGGATGAATACTAAGGTGACGTGGCTTGCTCACGTGGATGGTGACGTGGATGCCAACATGGCTAATGATGTGGCAACTATTGCTGACGAGTTTGATGACATGGTATTGATTGAGACGTCTGACATGGATGCCACGTGGTCGTCTGACATGGATGCCACGTTGCCTGACGTGTCCGCCACGTTTTCTGACGTGGCCAACTGGCCCATTATGACTTTAGAGGCCCAATTTTTTGAACGATTAACTATGGGCTTGGCCCATATAACAAACAATACAATTATATTTCATATAAATTTGATACAAATCAAATATACTAATTTTGATACAAATCATATACACATTAAATTTATCACATTACAAATAAAGTCATCTCACAGACAATAATTCAAAACTGACTTGCAGACGGTACCACACATGTATATTACTTTAACAATAATTCAAAATTGACTTGCAAATTATTTTTTAAAATCTTTTGACTTGCAGATTGTACCACACTTTCATTCTTCTATGGTCCTTATGCAATCATCCTGCTTCAATACCCAATGCTTCAGCAGGATAGCCCTACAAAGAACAAAAATGATAAGAGCATGAACAGAATCATATAAAACTAGCCATAGTCCATTACCTTCTAATTATAAAAATGATAAGGTACCATACGAACAGTACAAAAAAGATAAGGAAATGCATATTAGATCCAGTATCTTTGAGGTCATCCTGTGACGAATTGAACATTTAAATATTCTAATTCTCCACAATTCACCAAGGGAAAATACAAAACAATAAGCCAATCCACCTCTGAATAGAAAGTAACACAAAAGCCTTAATTGAATATACCACTGGGAATGTGTGCAAAGCTATGAGCTGACAGCTTATGTTGTCAAAAATACTTATAGCAATAATCAAAGTAATACCTGTCAGAGCTCTTCAATCCTGATTTGTTGTTTTCTCTGACCACCTTGCAGATTTCTTGATCCTAAAGGGGAAAGAACAGGCATACACATCATCCACTAACCATCAGAATTTCACACAAGCTCCAATGAGTACATTAATATAACAGCACAACCCGGGTTTAAAGAACCATCTACAGTTTAAAAATAAGCACATGCCACCAGAAATGCAGTTCAAGCATTAAAATTGGTAACAGTCCAATCAATTGATCCAAAAACTCAAGATAAACTCAATCGGCTCAACAAGCTCAGATTTGAACAGCCCTTTGTAGATTAATATATGGACCATCAAAGAATATCGACCAACCATAAGTATGAAAAAAATAAGCACATTGCTACTATATCTACACAGAGAAGATCATGGCATATACAAAAGGAAGTCTTATAGCAGACATCATAACGAATCATATGAACAGACATGTCAAAGTTCGTACAAGTTTCAGACAGTTTATCTGACCTTAGGACAACACACTTGACCTCTGCTATCAAAAAAATCTTGCTCAATTTGTGTGCGAGAAATACAAACAGATCAAGTAAAGCTAACAACATATAGGTACTAGCTCGACCTGACAGATGAAGTACTACACTAATCAGTGTTCACTACTAACACTAATTATTAGTGCTCATTATACTGATAGACATTGGGGATTAAGATTTGAGCCTATACTATATTACTGCAACTATTATAATCCCTTTTTAACATGGAAGTGTGCCCCATTAACAACAAAATACAACATTCAACATGGATAAATATCATTGATGAAACATCAGAATTTAGTTGGCAGCCGTGAGCATGATGGAATGTGCTAGTTCAACAGAATCCTTGCATGTTCTGCGCTCAGTGCCTGGCGTGGGAGGCTCGCGAGCTAGGCCGTGTGGGCCGAGAGGGAGGATGGGCCGGGCCTGGCGCAGGAGCGGTGGGCTGGGCTGGCTCGGCTGGGTTGGGCCGAGGCGGAAAGAAGAAGATGGGCTGGGGAGTTGCAGCTGGGCCAGCAGATCGGGATGGGCCCAAAGCAGAGGGTGGGAGACGCTGGTGGCTGGGCTGGCTCAGAGTAAAATATGAGGGAGCAGGAGCGGACCGGGTGGAAAGTTTAGGGAGCGAAAACGAACTCGGCCGTAACAACTTTTCTAGGGCTCAAAACACCGCGATTTTTACCCACCAGTCGCGTAAAAGTTCAAAGGAACTTTGCACCCAACCACGCACATCAACACTACCGAGGTGTGACGGCATAGGGACGCTACGAGGCTTTTCACAAGACACCCTAACAAGACAGTAGCCGCTAAGGTACAATAAGGTGGTGAGTCCTTAGGCACCGAGATTGACTCACTCCAGGGCGCAGCGATAGGAGGGTCAATGGCGTCCAAAGCGCGGGCAACGCATGCCAACAAAAATAAAGAGCGCAACGTGCGGAGCTCCCGCACTCACGGTTGCTCCCAACACGGGACTGTGCCTAACGAGACATAGCCGACGGGGCTACCGTCCTCGTTGGAATCGGGAAAACACCCCGCGCCTTACTTCCCTTAACGTCACCGTCGGTAACTACTGTCAAGCTAGAGCCGTACAAGCTACTTGTCCAAGACCAGAGCCATTATAGTTCTGGCGGTGGCGACAGGCTTCTGGGTTTCCGCTTTAAGAAACGGTCCTTACGGAGAGATACTAGGGCCTGGCACGCAGCTGACGCCCTAGTTCCCTTAACCATGTTGCTAAAAAGCATATTTTAACATTAAAGTTGAAGTGAACCATTATATCAAGTTTAACAGTAATAGTAAAGGTGACAGTAGCTGCGCCTAGCAAAAGTCTACCCATAATGCAATAACCAAAGGTAATCAAGGACAAGATAATCAAAACTAGGAACAACCTTAAAGGTACATCAATTTAGACACATGCATGTATAAAATAAATGATTAAAGGGTGTGTAGGTAGCAAGGATTGTCCGTGCTATAACTTGCCTTCCTCAAAGGGCTGCTGCTGTCAGACTCTTCAATTCTTCATCTTGAATCTCTCGAACGACCTTCCTCTACTCGCAACAATCATCGAGCACTCTGCTTGTTTATTTTATATCTCGAGTTCTAGACATCCGATTAACGTGATTCCAGTTGGGTTAGCTTCATAATTTTATACTCTAGTTTCTGTGAATTTTTCAGGATTTGTGGATATTCTGACAAAGAGATACATACATTTCTTTGGAGTGTTCAGAATCTGTCTCGAGGTCCTGATACAGCTGAATTGTTTATTTAATATCTCGAGTTACAGAATTCCTATTGAGGTGATTCAAGTTGGGTTAGTTTCATAATTGGATAATATATCTTCTGGTAAAAGATCAAGATTTTAGGAGCTACTGTCTAGAAACAACACATGATTTAGTGCACCTTTCAGAATCTGTTTGAGGGTGAAAATCTGTGCAGGAATCTGTTTAATTATTTTCGACTTATTTATAGCCATATTCTGACCAAACGACTTAAATGTATTTATTTGATAGATTTGGTTAAGCGGATCAAAAGATATGGTCAAAACAGTGAGCAGCTCAAGAATCTAGTCGAATTTTAAGAAAACGTTGGATTTGGCTATTGATGATTTAGGCGCTTAAAACTAGCAGGGGCTCTTCTACAAAAGAGTATAGAATAAACGAATATGGTAGAATCTTGAGGCCAAAAACGACGGAAGGCTCGGTGCGACGACGAGATGAAGAATGGGCACCGATGAAAGATATGGTGGAAAGAGACTACCTTAGGGATTCCCATTCAAGGGGCCTCCCTGTAAAGGAGTCGATGGTGGTGTGTCTTTTCTGGAGGAGGGATGGTTTGTTTATATAGGGAGAAAACCTCTCACCTCCACGTCCATTAGCAATATGGGACTAAAACATGGTTTAGCCCCTTTCAATGCTAATAGGCTTTTAGAGACACTAACGGGCTTTGAAATTTGGCCTAACAAAGTGATGGGATGGATTTGGGCTAAAATTGGGTCAACTTTGGGTCTGGGCTGGTCTACTAAGATTTTGGGTGATTTTAATTTTCGGAATAATTAATTTCCTGGTTATAAAATAATTCTAGATAAGTCTAGAATTCATATTTAAACCAAGAAAAATACCCAAAAATTCCAAAAATCCTAGGAAAAATCCTAGAGATAGATTTGGACATGAGGAAACCAAATAATTCATTTGGGCCTCACGAAAAGGATTTTAGCTTAATCTAAAAATTAGAATAAGCTCTAGGAAAATGAGAATAAATTCCAGAAAAATCTAGAAAATTCCCATTAGGCTTCTAAACGCATTTTTGAAAACTCTGCACACATAAAACCACTAAATGCAACCGACATGAATGCAAGGCACTCAATATTATAACCTATGTTGTTTTAATTTAATTTAGAAAATATTTTTTTTTCCTATACTGAATTCCCTATAATTTATATAAAGCTTGGAAAATTTTAAAAAATTCAGAAAATTATTGAATTAATTATGCTAACAAATCACATCCCAAAATTCAAAAATTTTGAGGTGTGACAATGTTCAAATCTGAAACAACATTGCGTATACTGTACTGTAGAGCTTGTATGACTAAAAGAGACATGAACAAGAAGAGAGGAAGCCAAAACCACTGGACATTGCAGTATATGGATACAAAGGATCCATTTTAGCACAAACAACCAGACAGAACCTGTTTTGCCTCAACCGTAATACACTAGAAGGCATTATTTAAACAAACACCATTCTCACAGCGTAATACACAAAGCACACATGTTAACCTCCCGTTGGTAGTTAGACATCACATGCAAATAAGTGAAGCGAAACCACCCAGACAGTGCCTAAACTACAGGAGGCTACTAGCCATCCAGCTAGAGAGGATTACGACATGCATTTTCACTGAATCGAACCAAGAAAAACAACCAGAGGATGAATTCTTACAGCCACCAAGCAACAAAAGGAAGGCATCGTCGCCCGTGAAGGCCTCACACTGCCCATTGGCAGTTTGGCACAGATCTGAGGTCGCTGAATCCGACTGCTTCATCTCCGCCAAAGCCCTTTGGATGGGTACTCGAGCACCCCGGCAGGTTGAGAAGGAAGACATCTGTTTTAGTTCCCACCACGAACAAAATCAGATCAGCACAGAAACTAACCATGTGGAGAAACGAAATCGAAATGGGGATGACCCTTAAAAGAAGTTTGTGGGGGTGCGTGACTGCGTGTGGTGGCGCCGGCGGCGGCAGCTGCCGAGCCTCTCGTCTTGGACAACCTTCGAGGTATCTCGCAGCGGCGAAGGCGGGCGGATCTCGCGGCCGTAGAGGAGCAAGAGCAGGCTTGGGGGAACTAGAACCTCAGGATTAGGGGCTATGGAGGCTTGGGGCAGCTGCGGATTGGAGCTGGCTCGGAGCTCCGGCGAGGTAGGGACCTCCGGCCACCGGCACTTGCGCCGCGCCGCCTTGGGCAGCAGCGCAGGGGCCTGGGGCGCAGCCGCGCGAGAGGTGTGCTGGTCACTGGTGGGTGGCTGCGGCTGCCTGTGTTGTGCGGAAGGGGTGGGATAAATGAGTGGAAAACCCTAGCCGTCGTCGTTTTCATACGTATGGGGATCCATTGAAGTCATTGGATCAGAGATCGACGGTCAGGAGAAATCGGGCCATAGTAGAAAACGGCCCACGACAGATTTCTGAGCCCATTTAACCAAATCATTCTCTATTTTAATTGCTTGAATATGAATACATTTAAACTATAAGTTAGTAAATCAGTTCCAAAATATAAGAAACTGGTACACAACAGTGTACATGCAGTGTGTGACATGTAAATAAGTTTTGTGGTGTCTATGCGTTTGAAGGAAATGATTTGCTCAAGTTTTGTGGTGTCATGTAAATAATTTTTGTGGTGTCTATGGTGTGACAATAATATCCAAGTTTGCTCAAAAAATCTATAAATTGATATGACAACATACTTTTGGTCCATAAGCTTGCCATAAAAAAATTAGATAGTTTTAGTGAAGTAAGACCATACACTATTCACAATTGGATACATCTCTCACATAGTTTCTTATAACTCTAGTCTAACTTTGAGGTTTAAGTAGCACATTACATTTTTTAACTCATATACAACTTAAACTAGGATAGAACCTTATGTTTGCCATACCATTACAAAATATGAAGTTAGACAACCAATTGTTATAGAAAATATATGGTTTATCACTTCTCTTTTTGTGCAAGAAAAGAAGTTATATAAAAATGAGATGACAACAAAAACAAGTATGCAAACAAATGATATGACATGAAAGCTCGTGATTTTACAAAAATTTAGGAAAAAAGATCATCGAATTTGGAGTTCGTATGATCAAAAAATACTAATTACAAATTATAATTATAGATTGAAAAGAAAAAAGATGGTGCAGGAGCAACCTACGCCGCCACGTGACCCAATGCCCCCTCACGGCCTGCTTTGGAACGAAGCACTTCAACCAATTAGTTGCGGCCACTTGGTCACGGGATTGTAGAAGGTTTATATAAACTACCATCCTCACTTAAAGTTGTCGTAGACTAACTGGTCAGGCGCCAATTTACCAACCCCGAGGACGCTGGTTCGAGTCCTTGTGCCCGCACCTTTTTTTTCTTTTTGACAGAGATTAACCGGAGCGGCGGGCGGGGCGTGCGTGCGGCCCAGGACGTCACGTGGGCCCTTGCTTCGCCGCAGGCTAGCAGAGGCAGCGTGGGCGGCCCAGGTGTCCAGGCGACGCGGCCCAGCGCGCCGCGCGTAGGCGCATCAGGCCAGCAGGTGGCCACACGCACACACGCGAGTGGGTGTGCAGCCCAGCAGCACGCAGGTGAGTAGCGACAGGAGCAGGAAGGTTTGTTTTTTTTTTCTTCTTCTTTTGCGGGATTTCTCTATCGGTGAACAACATATTGCCATTTATCTATTTATTAGATGATGAACAGTAAGATAACCAATGCTTAACCTTGATATGTTCTGATTGACAAACAGCAGCTAGTCATTTTTTATTTGAATAAACAGTGAGCTAATCATTTCTTAGCCTTCCATGATTCATAAAGCAGCATCTCGGCATAGCACTAGCTTTAGTTAATTGCTTGCTGCAGTTATTTAATCCTTGCCAGTTACATAAATAGCTAACTTATTAGTGTGTGGTTTAATTGAATGAAGAGCTTAATATGTCTGAAAGTTAATTATTATTGTTATTAGTTTTATTTTCGCTATACTTTAAAAAATTCCAAATCGTTTCTAAAGTGAGCTTGTCACTAGTTGACTAGTCGTTTCTAAGATTAACAATCAAGTACTAGCTTAATAGTAAGTCAGTTGTTTCCCACTCTAGGGTGTTTGTATTTTTTTATTTTTCTCAAATTTCTCTCATACGAAATATGATGTTTTGTAGTTTGTTGTTTGTGACGAATTTGCTAAAACGTCACAGTATTTTGGGCCGGATTGTGACGAAATTAATAAAACGTCACAGATTTCTGGGCTTGATATCCACAAGTGCGAATTTGTGACGTTCTCTGAAAACGTCATGAAAAATCCGTCACAGATTAAATAGTTTCTTGTAGTGATTGGTCTCGAATCGTTTGGTCTCACATCTCGTATTTTCTCACGTCACAAATATAAGTATACTAGCAAAAATAGTCATGCATTGATACATGTGAGTATCATATGTATATATTACCACATTAGGATCCTAAAAACGATTTTGCAAAAATAAATTGTATATCAACTAGACCTAATTGTCTCGCTCCACATTTCATGTAGCCCCTCGTTCTCTTCTTTCCATTTTCAACGTCCCTATATTCTACTTTCACATATCAACACAAGTTAATAACTAATACAATGTATGCCTTGCACATGCAACTTTCATTTACACCTTCCACTTTGATTTAACCAATCAATAACTCATTGTTATGTAGAACATTTTCAAAGTCTAATGTTATTACTAAGACATGTTTAGATAAATATGAGCAGACATTTATTTTCTTCTCCATCGTAACTGGATTTTAGAACATATAAACACTACTCACCAATCCATAAATATAAAATTAATTTAATAAATACAAGCAATGTTACATTGACCATACATGGATCATCCAAACTACATAAACATTGGTCAAGCTAGCTATCACTTCATCTAACATCCATGGTGATAAAATGTCACCAACATCAAAGACATGCATCCATTCATGTGGATGTGTAGGTGTTCCTTGAGCACACACTCAACCAAGTTCCAACCCTATTGGTAAGCCAATGTAATTTTATTAATAGAAAATCAAGTATTTTATATTTATATCGAAGATGTAGAAGAAAAGACATATTTTCAAAAAAGATCTAGCAAACAATAACTTTCGATGCAACAAAAAACTTGACCCGTATCATAATTATTTCCATTCACTTCATTCTATAATAAGCTGACAACATATAACTCCATAACACATTATTCAAATAAAACAAGACTCAAATAACATTCACAATAGAGTTATCATTCCATACAAATCCTAGAGTGGGTCATCATAGCATGATCCACACATAATCGTAGATGAACCCCAACATATACGTACACATCATGCAATTTAATCCACAAAAGAGTGGGTCACTGCCCCGCCTCTCCCAGGCGCTCCTTGCCGCTTCCACTCTGAAGAGATTTCGCAAACCGCTAAGTACCTTTTCTCCATCTCACAATAACTAATAGCGACCACTCCACAAACTCGATTCCAAAAATATCAGGTTTTGGATTGTCTAAGATTTTTATGGTAGGTAAAGATGATACATTTTCTCGTATGCAATTGGGCAAAACATAGTTAAAAGGAGGAAGAGTTGATGAAGCAAAGGTAATGGCCGATGCAGCTTCAAGCCGATGAGGTATCGTAGCTGATGAAGCGTAGATGATGGCTGATGCAGTTTCAACCTGATGTGGCGTCGTAGCCGATGAAGTGCAAAGTTTGGTCGACACGTGATAATGTAAGACCATATAGAATTCGATATATATTAGGGTTGTGTTATTATAGGTATTGCTATTTTTCGGTCAAGTTTTGAAAGATGTAATCAGCAAGAGCTTTTAGTATTAGGATATAAATAGTAGTCCCATGAGCTTGTAATGGTTCGTTCACACTAATCAATCAAACAAGTTCTTCCGTGACGGTGACTTTTTTTAAAACCCTAGTTTTCAATAGTTTTCAACATTTGCTTTAAAATTGCCAGGGCTGCATCATCTTGATCTCTGACTTGCTTGTAAGTTTTTATCTTTTTAGTAATTTAAATCTTGCATTGACGTCGCATTGCTTCCTTCTTGATTTATATTATTCATCAAGTTATCGTATACATTAAATCTTAGGCTTATAGTGCATCACTTTTACCTTAATATAATATATACAAATTTATCGATATTAATTAGTTCTTACAAGGTTATTTATTTAACTCTGTTAGTCCTAGTTTTTATCACCAATTATCATGTTCTTGGATCATAATGATATCATAGCTAAGGAAAATAAATATTAAATATGTAACCGGGGAATAGCCGATAACATCTGAATCTGAGACTTAATTTACACAAAAAGGTTTCAGAATTATAGCTGATATATATTGTATAACTATTCAGAAAAATAGCCGATCACCCTCCTAAATTTAGCAAAATTAATTAAATTAACTGCCATGCCACCAACCTCAAGATTTTTTAGGACCTACACTAGAGTGAAACAAATCTCTCATGCCTTCTGTTTGTTGTTTACGCAAAGATTCACCGCTCGATTCTTGCGTCAACAATTACAATGTGATAGGGTGCTTGGCTTACATGGACCCGGTGTATAAAGATATACAGGCGGCGTAACGCCAAAAAGTTATGTCAACAGCTTCGGGTTATTCTCTTGGAGCTAATTTTGGCGAGTCGGATATGGCAAAAGTAGTCTTGTTAAGCAGTTTCAAAGAGTACTTATATGAGCAACACAATAGTAGAAGGATGCTGTTTGTCAATGATATTGCAAAAGAAGAAGATATATGGGCCGCGTTTAGTTCCTGATTCCGCCGGCCCGAATCCGGCCTGCACCGGCTGACAGGCTGACATGGGAGTATTTTAAATACGCACTGTAGCATTTCGTTTGTATGTGCGAAAAATTGTCCAAAAATTAATTAATTAGGCTTAAAATGTTTGTCTCGTAGAGTACAACAAAACTGTGTAATTAGTTTTTGATTTCATCTACATTTAGTACTTCATATATGTTATGACATTTTGATGTGATGAGAATCTTTCTTTTTACATAGTGAACTTTGGAGTTGTTTTTTTGGGAACTTTTGAAACTAAACACGGCCATGGTGAGCATTGCTAGTGCTCTTGTGATGCGGAAAGATTCCTCGGGGAAAAGACGACAAAGGTTGTCATCGACGTCAAGAATTAATGTTGGACTTAGCTCTGTGGTACCATTCGTGTAACATGCAAGACTGCCAACTTCCAGTTTGCATCTTTGTTGTTTGTCGAGATATGTAATATGATTTTAATGTGTAGCTTGCACTTGTTCGATTTATTAAACGGATTTGGCCCATTTATATTTAATTCATATTTATCAGTTATACAAGTGGTTAATCTACAAGGTTACTAGAGAGAAATATTAACCAACTTATTAGGTGGATTATAGGTGTACATTACGTGACGTTAGAAAAAAATGCATTGGATTGCGGCACATGCAGGCGCGCTCACTTGCCGAGCGGCCCTGCGAGAGTATAGATTTGCAGAGGGCCCATGGGCCGTGCGGTGGGGCCGGCGGCACGGCCCACGGCACGTCCCATGGACGGCATGGCACGACAGGCACCGTACTCGTGCCGGCACGGCCGTGTAGTGCATGGCCGTCGGCCTGACCCATGACACAGCACGGGCACGGCACGGCCGCCCCAAGCCCCCCAACGGTGCCCCCCTACCGCGCCGCACTGCTCCAATGACCTCGACACCTCGCCGGCCACTCTTTCTCCTCCTCCTCCTTTCCGGCCTTCCCTCCTCCTCCTCCTCCTCCCTCGTGCCCCCCTACCGCGCCGCACTGCTCCAATGACCTCGACACCTCGCCGGCCACTCTTTCTCTTCCTCCTCCTTTCCGGCCTTCCCTCCTCCTCCCCCTCCCCCGGTGTACCATGTGAGTCGTTGTCGTTGAGCTGTCTATTCTTCCGCCGTCGGGGTCGGCCCAACGGTGCTTGTCTCGTCGTTCTCTACTTGGATGCTGGCTCCTTGGCCTCTTCTCTGGCACTGAGCTCCGGTGGCATAGGTGAGTCTCGTCGTCTCGAAACCCTAACCCTAACCCCAGCATCTTCTTCATCTTCTCGGCATCTTCTTCATCTTCAAATGGTCTTCTTCTTGTGTTATTCATCTTCTTTGCAGGTTGGTGCCTGACGCTGCGTTGTCCTCCTCTGGAGGCGTGATGGCAAGGCCGTCAACGACAAAGTACCCCTGCCTACTGCCGAGCTACGGTGCTGGAGCTACGGTTAGGGGCCGGAACCAGCCTCCCCACCCTCCTGTGGCCGCTGTAACGATGCCAGTGGTTGCGGATGAGTACAACCACCGTGCCGACGGCGAGCACCCCGAGGAGCCCGTGGAGGAGGAGGAGGAGGAGGAGATGGAGATGGAGATCGAGAACGACAACGAGCTCGGGGGCGCCTCCCTGCCGATCAATCTCGACGCCGACGCCGGCGGCGACGGTCAGGTGGACGGCTCCGAGGACACAAATGGTACCTCATCTGGTAAGCGATTTTGTAGTAGTCTAAGTAATGAATGCAGAAAGTAGTGTTTCATTATTGATTATATCCACTACCGTTCATTCGTCCATTGAGATTGCGTACACTTAGGGATGGGGCACAAAACTCCAGCCGGAACCAAAAAATCCGAAATATAGAAAACCCGAAGTTGGATCCGGTTTGAAATCTAGTGATCAAAATTAAATTAGGGTAATTCGGGTTTGAACCCCCGGCACCTGAATAATCCAATCTACCCGAAATATGTTAGAAATTCTATATATTGCAACTTATAAGACAATTTAAAGTCTTATCTTTTTATTTATTTTCCTCTTATGTCAAAACACTATTGCTCTATGTTCATATGATCTTTTCTTTACGGTTAATAGATACATCATTTTTAGGATTAAATGATGTTAGCTCTCTCAATTGTTACTAAAATACTGTTTCACTTTGTTGTGATGAGGTAGAACGGATTACTCGAACCCAAGCCTGAACATGAAATTATCAAAACCCCGAAAAGCCCGGCCCCCAACTTTCCCGGTAACCCAAATGCTCAGGGGGCAGCAGCGGCCATGGCCCCTCCTAAGGCTGCAGAGCTGCAGCAATCAGGCGATCAGCGCATATGTGCATTGATATTCAGTGAAGGGAAAAAAAGTGAAAGCTTAACTACTCACTGGTCGCATAGATTCAGTCAATAGGCATTAATTTTTGAGTCACACACAGCTGGATGGGAGCCCTGAATCCCTTATGTTTGCACATTGATCACCAAACTAAAACGCAAAAAGCAGTAACATACTAGGCCGTCTCAGATCGCAATTGATGTGCCGTGCTCGACGCTGCCCCTCCTGACCGTGTACCTCGACGAATTGATCTTAAATTATTGATTCTTATATTCTGAATGGTGAAGTTTAACATGTAAGACATTTTCAATTGTTTTGTTTTTTGTTATGCATTCAATCTGTCCGTGTTAAATTAGGCTGGTTGCTTATAGGTATTATTTGTCACTTTTATGTTTTCAAAGAGTAATCATGAGATTTAGTTTGTTTTTTTAGTTGCCTTAATTAGTGCACTACTGATAGTGTCCAATATTTATTTGATTGGATAAGCACAGATAGATAGCATAATTTTTGGTATATATAGGACAGACGGCATAAGCGGCTTCGACATTTGATCGGTCGCTCCACTTGGCCTCCTAAAGTAATTCTTGGTTCAGTTTACCTCCTAAACTATGTCATTTGGATTAATTTACCCCTTCCTTACCCCTTAACATAATTTTGTCTTTTTTGTTTCTCCATGCACAAGTGGAATTTAAAGTTTAACTTTTGCAAAATTATAGCAGACAATATAAGGCATGTTAAAAAAGTATATCATCAATTTTTTGTCACTGTTTTGATAGGGTAATATATTTAATAATAAAGTTATCCTTAAAATACAATATTATATAGAAAGTAGTGATGAAAAATTCGTAAAATATTTTCTAATATAGATTATGATGTTCACTACCTCCCTACAAAGTCTCAATTAAAATTCATCTTGTGCATAGAGAAACAAAAAAAGACAAATTGTGTTAAGGGGTAAGTTGGACCAAATAACATATTCTATGGGGTAAATTAAACCAAAACATAGTTTAGGGGGTTATCCGGACTTTCGCTATATTTGAAGGAAGTAATTTGGACTTTTTCCATCCGTCCCTCTGTTACGAGCTTCTTTATCTCTCCATAAAAAGTTAAACAAACATTTCGAGTTCGTTTTCCATTCAATGTGAAAAGCACATATTATGCCCCTATATAAGCAAAATGCAACAGTGCGTGCACCAATCTTGGCTTCCGTGAAACCACACCAATCCGCAACAGCTTTGTCGTTGAGGCGTCCGAAATTTGCGCTAGACAAGCCTAAAAAAGGCCCAGGCACCGGGGGGCCCATGCCAGTCAGGGTCATGCGGACGGCACACCAAAGCACGTGAATTCAGCCCGTCCGAATCTCTACTCCTAATAATCCTGTGCTCAGGAACCGCGTGGTGCGACCCGTGGGTCTGCCTTCCGTCTGTCCGCAGTGCGATCAATTCCTTCCTTAAAAAAAACTATCCGACGCCTCCCGCGCCTCCCGCACCCCGGATTTTGCTCCGCACCTCGACGTCCCGACGCCCCCGCGCCAACTCCCTCTGTCCATAAAAAAAAACTATGCGACAACTTCCGCGCGCCCTCCTCCCAGCGCCTCCGGTAACCCTAGCAAAAACAAATCTCCCGACGCCCGCGCCGCCTCCCCCAAAACCCCCGTCCTTCAGCCGCCGTTGTCCCCACGCCCGACATCCGTGACCCCACACCAACGGCGAGGTGCAGATCGATAGAGAGGTGCAGTGAAACCCTAGGCGAGCGGAGGACGATCGACGGCGACACGGATTACAGGTAAAACTCCTTGTCCATCGTCCTTCAGCCGCCGCTGCCCCACGCCCGACATCCGTGACCCCCACACCAACGGCGAAGCGCAGATCGATGGAGAGGTGCAGTGAAACCCTAGGCGAGTGGAGGATGATCGACGGCGACACGAATCACAGGTAAAACTCCTTGTCCATCGTGAAACCCTTATCCCCAACCCCCGTCCGCCTAACTGCCCTAGCCCGTGGAGTTTGGTTACAGACATGAGTTTGGCATTGCTTGACCTCCTGTGTGTAAGTCTTATTCTTAATTCAGATCAAGAAACATTGCTTGCTTTTCTCCTATGTGTGCACTATCTTTGTCTAAATTCTTGAAAATGGTAACTTACTTTTGCAGGATTTCACCAAAATCCTATGTCTGGCAAATTATTTCGTATTTCATAGGTTAATCTTACTGAGTATATTGAAAAGCACAAGTTTGTATCCAGAGGAATATGTTTCAAATGATGAGGTGGGTTCAAATTGCATAACCTTTTTCATCATTGTTTTAAGTATTGTAAATTCATTAGCAGACACTGCCTTTCTCCAATTTATAGGTTCAACGTGAAATGGTGGAACTTGTGGTTTATGGGTAAACCAAATGCTGGTTGCTGCTTTCTAAGAACGGTTACACATGTCACATGTGGAAGGTCTTCCAATTGGCAGTGGTGTAGTGAAAATCACAAAAATGAAAGGTGTGTCCCCCTCCACTTATGTTAACATGTTGGTTCTGTCCTTTTACTATCATGGTTCATCTGTGGTTTACAGAATTGTACACCAATTAAACATATGCCACCAAGTATGCATAATCACTATAAGATCTTTAGACCGCTTTGAGGTTTCTACTGTGTACTTGCACGCTTAATGAAATTGGATAGGTAACAAGTTTAGTCACTATTTGTCTAAACTTGACTAAAATTTTGTTTGATAATATTTTTTTCTGTTTTGCCCATGGGCATTGCTACATTACTGTCAAGAGATCAAGTTACTTGTCAGGAACTATTTTCATCATAACAAATTATCCACTTCTTCCAAAATGTGTGAATAATCAAATAATCATATATCTACTTCCTTTTTTAGTATTTAGTGGTTCAGAAGAAATGAAATGGAAATTGAATTAGAAAATTGTGTGGTAGTGTGGTGGTTGGTGAATCAGAACCCTCTTAACACTGAAAAATTTAATTACACTACTTGGAACTAATGCATCATATATGCACATTTGCGTTGCCACACATTGTAATAGGCAAGTATTTGTAGACAGATTCATTCAAACGTAAGAGAACTTGTGAATTTCTCTAATGAATGTTTTCCTGATATTCCTCCTAATTTCATTTATTGTTGTGTATCCTGTCAAAATGAAGTTTCTGGCCAGCCATGTGATTTTGTTCTTTTGTGGCTGTATGAGCACTTGTAGGGGAATGTAGTAGTTTCTAACTCTATGGTGAAGAAACAAGTTATAAACTCACTTGTACATCCAAACAAGGTCTTTGAAGTCACAATTTTAATCAATGTCTCATATCTTACTTTTTTTTGCAGATCTTGAGGCTTGTGTTTGGTTGGAAGAGACACTAAAGAATTTTGACCGTATACTTGTTGTCATATCACACTATGACTAAATCAACTTGTTCAATTACTGATGTTCATTTGTGTTAGCTATGTACAGAGGATAGGTTCAGTTGTTTTTAATCAGCAATTGCCACTACTCAACCCCTCATCACAACCAAAGGCCTTATCACAACCGGTTTGTATTTAAAATCCTTTGTGATGAGACGATTGGGTATACCATCATAACCGGTTTGTGATGCACCGTGACAAGGCTGCAGGCTCCTATGCGGCAGCAGTGGCACCTGCATCGCGCGGCGCGAAGGCAGGCATTTACAGCGCAACGGGCAGCAGCGACGGGTCGACGAGGGCGAAGGCCTGACACAGAACGGTGGCTGCGCTCTGAAGGCAAACAAGACAGGGAGGATGGGCTGGTGCTCACCTAGAATCGGCTGGGCATATCGTCGAATAGGTTGAGGGCGACCAAAACAGAAGCTTGCGGTTCGTCTTGGGGTCGCAGCGGCTTGAGCTCGCGGTCCACGCAAGTTGTGGACAGGTCCAAGACAGGTGCGGCGTGCAGCAGCTTGGTGCCGATGTAGCAGCTCCCGGTTGTCGTCGTACTCCCCTTCCACATTTGCGTCATGGCTCGCGGTACGGCTCCTCGGTTTGCATGGCGTCGGGGATGTTGTCCTGCTGCTCGGCGAAGGGGATGTAGGGGTGTCGGCCATGGCTGCTGCTTGCTTGCTCGTGGAGAGAAAACAGGGCTGCTGCTTGCTACTGGCGTTGGTGGAGAGATATCGTGGAGGAGAAATAGCAGGCGTGCAGCAAATTGAAGGGAGGAGTAGATGGATTGGGCATTGGCGGTGAGGGGCACTATAGCAGCTAACTTGGATTAATTTGCCGTGGAGGAGCAGCACCTACTCTGCTTGGATTTGTTAGGTGGAGACGGGCAGAGCTGCAGCTTTGCTTCGGATGAGAGAAAGAACAGAGAGAAATGGTCTGCGAGAAAAGTGAGAAACAAAGCGGCACTACAACCGGTTTATAATGAACCGGATCGTATAAAAGAATCGGTTGTAAGGTTCTATAGAGAACCGGTTATTATGTGTATCACACTATGTTTTTTCTCTTGGTAAGACATAGTAGTTTTGATTATAATTTTAGTTCGTAGCAGCGTGCGGGCATATATAAATATATAAACAACTACGGTTTATAGCACACCATTCATGTCTTTGTAAGAAACAAAAATATTAATTTTTATTGATTTCGATGTGCGATTCTAGAGTCGTCAAAATTAAATTCTTTGTATGATCCATTTATTTTACTCCGTGTATCATACCCGTAGCAACGCACGGGCACTTACCTAGTAGAGATATATCCAGGAAGTTTCCCCATTTTCCTTTTCTGTAATTCCGGTGCATCATACATTATTAATATTTTATGATGTCATAGATTCAACATTTTTCATGGATTGTATAGTAAATTTTATAAACCAAAATAAAGTTGAGAAAACTAGTTTGGAATTCATGTGAAAATGCTAAAACAGAACATTCAGAAATGTTAAAATCGTTTATTTCAGACTATTGAAACAAAATTCTAATGTTAAATGCTTAAAAAAAATAAAAATAATATATTAGATCTCATTTAGTTTCATCAATTATAAATAAAACCATGATTTCCCAAAGTTACATATATCAACGTATAAAGAGCCTCAACGTCCGTATGACCATTCTTTATTTTTCCCTTTCACGAATCATATAGATGGAGCTCAAGGAATGCCGAGGGAATTTCTAACTTGCTGTCGGCAACAATAGTTTTTCTTAATGATCAAGAAAGGGTCTTAGTGACTAATTTTTGGGACCTGCCGGTGATGATGATGACACGAGAATAAACAAAGAAGCGATTGAAACAACTGGCGAGTTTTTTTATTTTGTTTAGGACAAAAACAACTGGCAACTGCTTGATCATTCTTTTAAGGCTCTTTGGTAGGGCTCCAACACCGGCTCCTGCTGGAGCCCTACCAAACGACGACCTCAAAAACAGCTCCACCCGCGGAGCACTAAGGAGCCGGAGCCAGTTTTGTACCGGAGGCAAGGAGCAGGAAAATAGTGGCTCCTCCGGCTCCTCTTCGTCTCTGCGCGCGCATACGAGAATACCCCGGACAAGAGCAGCGTCCGCGCGGCAGTGAGAAAGCAGTAGAGGCGGCCAGCGGGAAAAGCGGAGCAATGTTGGTGAGGAGATGGTCCTGAACGGCGGTGCATGGCTTGTCTGGTCCTGTGGTCATGCATGCTTCAGCCACTGGCATGGCACAGCGTGTGACCAGGCAGCAATAGCAACAGAGCACGAGCAACGACATGCAGCAATGGCGGTGGAGCAGCAGCAACAGAGCATGCAGAAAAGAATTAGGAGAAGCTGTTTCGCCAAACACTTTTTAAAATAGCTTCAGCACACTTTTTAAAATAGCTTCAGCTTCATCGTAAAAGCTGCTCCACTGGTAAAGCCAAATCCGAAGATGTTTTTGGTGGAGTTGGAGCCCTTCCAAAGGGCCCTTGGAAACACAAAACTAAAAAACAATCAGCCCAGCCCACAAGAGAAGAGAAAGCAAAAAGTCAAAGCCCACAAAGCCCAGCGAGCCCATCTCCACTAGCGGCTAGTATTAGTACGCGGCCAGCCGCCAGAGGCGGGTTGGAGTTGAGCACTTGAGTTCCCCTTCTCCTACCCTCACCTCCCGATCGCCGCCGCCACCACCGCCTCCCAACCCCAAGCTCCCCCTACCCCCCGGATCGGCGCCATGGTGTCTGAGGCCAGCAAGAAGAAGGCCGCCCAGAAGAAGGCCGCCGCGGCCGCCAAGAGGGGAGGCAAGGCGGCGGCGTCCTCTTCCTCGTCGTCTTCGTCTGCGGCCGCGGCCGTCGAGAAGGCCGCGAACGGCGTGGCGGCGCTCAAGCTCTCCGACCGCACCTGCACCGGGGTCCTCGCGTCCCACCCGCTCTCCCGCGATATCCACGTGAGCACTCCCCTTACGACCGAACCCTCTCAGTTCTCTCGCGATTCGCGGTCTGAATCTAATCCCCTTTTGGACTAACCCTATACACGGGAGCACCTGGCGCTTATTTTTATTTTTTCGTCCGTTCCATCACATGCTATGTTCGGATTGGGCCGGGTTAAATCGCAAACTGCTTCGATCGATCTACGGAGATCGGAGATCTCTCCCGCTGTTTCGCGCCACGTCTAACCGATCTGTCCCCGGGAGTGGCGTTGATATTTGCAGCCACCTGTTACTAGTATTTGGTTTCGTTTGATTAGACTATCATTGATTTAATTGATTTAATTTAATATATGGATCCGTGAATATGGTGATGGGAAAATAGTTTTCTGGGGCTGTGAATAAAAAATAGGCAGTTGTTTTAATGATTAAACACATATAGGTAACCCACGATGGCCTCCTGTAACGTTTCCAATATCTTTGGAGATGCTCATCTGATAAATATGGTAGGCTGCCCCCATCGTGCTGTATGCTGGCAACCATAATGTATGGCTGGCCACTTCTCGAAAAAGTTATTGAGTAACCTGTTGCACATAAATACGTTGTATTCACTTTTTAGGGTTTGGCTGTAATGGTTAACGGGTAATCCTCCCTGCCTCAAGCACTATCTGTAGACAGCTGCAAATGCTAACTATACCATTGATCAATATTAGATAGGCGTCGCCTAGGCGTCCAGGCGCACCCAGCTCGCCTTGGGAAACAGTGACGCCTTGTCGCCTAGGTGTCACCTAGGCGTTCCCAGAATTCTGGGGGACGTATTACCGCCTTTGAAACCATGATATATCACTAAAAGATTGGATGTGCAGCAGTGAAATCCAATTATCATGTAGTCGCTTTGTTAGGCAGATAGTTTTGGACTGTGTCTTGAGTGTTGCATATAAAGTTCAATGTAGATAGTGACAACAAAATACAGATGGTGACTTCTTTCCTATGGCTTGTGTCTTGTGCTATAAAGGTGATGAAAGAGCCCTTTGCCTCGTTCAAGTGAAAATCTTTTGTTTAAATGTTCGGCTGCAACATTTCCTTTGGCAGATTTGTTAAACACTATGCTTACTGATTGTTGATTTCCCAGATCCTTAATCTATGTTGAAACTCTTCTGTTTAAATAAATATTTGTATGTGGCATTTTCTATTGCCTGATTCATTTCACAATCTGGTTACTGATTGGTGCTTTCCTAAATCCTTAATCTATTTTTTAAATGTTACAGATAGAGTCTCTTTCACTGACATTCCATGGGCATGACCTTATTGTGGATTCTGAGTTGGAGCTGAACTATGGGAGGTATAAACATATTACTATTGCTTGTCTTCATTCAATTACGCCAAGGTATGCTGTTGGAGTACGTCACTGATGCTTTTATCTGTTTTCAGGCGATATGGGTTGCTTGGCTTGAATGGCTGTGGAAAATCTACCCTTCTCACAGCAATAGGCTGCAGAGAACTTCCTATCCCTGAACACATGGACATATACCATCTCAGCCATGAGATTGAGGCTTCAGACATGTCTGCACTACAAGCTGTTGTTAGTTGTGATGAAGAAAGAGTGAAGTTGGAAAAGGAAGCTGAAATTTTGGCTGCGCAGGTGAGCTCTTGATATACAGAATAGTCCTCTTCATATATGTTTCTCCTATATATCATACCTTTCTGGTGTTGCAAATTAATTTTGATGTATATGTTCTAACTGAGATCTCTTTTGACATTTTTAGGATGATGGTGGTGGTGAGGCTTTGGATCGTGTGTATGAGCGTCTAGAGTCAATGGATGCTGCGACTGCAGAAAAGCGTGCTGCTGAAATATTATTTGGTTTGGGTTTTACCAAACAGATGCAGGCAAAGAAAACTAAAGATTTCTCTGGTGGTTGGCGTATGAGAATTGCTTTGGCAAGGGCACTGTTTATGAATCCAACAATCCTTTTGCTTGATGAGCCTACAAACCATCTTGGTAAGTCTTTGAAACTCTAAAATAAAATGGAAATTGAATTAGAAAATTGTGTGGTACTGTGGTGGTTGGTGAATCAGAACCCTCTTAACACTGAAAAATTTAATTACACTACTTGGAACTAATGCATCATATATGCACATTTGCGTTGCCACACATTGTAATCATCATACAAAACTTAGTTTTGGCTCCCCACTAAGGATTTCTCTCATCTCTCATGAAGCCACGTCATCACCTCCCACTAAGATGCACTAAAAACCCACTTAAGATATATTAATTGATATTTCTCTCATGTGTACATCTTCTTGAATTCTCAAACGTGAATTGATTTTTACCTCACTTGCATAGTTAGTTGTCATTGTAATACAAATACAAGTATGATTCATTGTTTTATCGAAAACTTTTTCAAATCCCGCAGCAACGCACGGGGAATCGCCTAGTAGGCAAGTATTTGTAGACAGATTCATTCAAATGTAAGAGAACTTGTGAATTTCTCTAATGAATGTTTTCCTGATATTCCTCCTAATTTCATTTATTGTTGTGTATCCTGTCAAAATGAAGTTTCTGGCCAGCCATGTGATTTTGTTCTTTTGTGGCTGTGTGAGCACTTGTAGGGGAATGTAGTAATCTCTAACTCTATGGTGAAGAAACAAGTTATAAACTCACTTGTACATCCAAACAAGGTCTTTGAAGTCACAATTTTAATCAATGTCTCATATCTTACTTTTTTTTGCAGATCTTGAGGCTTGTGTTTGGTTGGAAGAGACACTAAAGAATTTTGACCGTATACTTGTTGTCATATCACACTCACAAGATTTTCTGAATGGAGTGTGCACAAACATCATTCATATGCAAAACAAGAAGCTCAAGTTATACACTGGTAATTATGATCAGTATGTTCAAACCCGCTCCGAGCTTGAAGAGAATCAAATGAAGCAGTACAGATGGGAGCAGGAACAGATTAATCGAATGGTTATTGTATGACCTTCGCTTTTTTATATAAACAAATCCTAATAGAAAGAAGCGGGTTGCGCTTGATTACCAGTAACAGGATAAAATACTATTTCCACAGCCACGTCACTCCAGTTCATATGAAAACTTCCAGAAGATTTACTAATGATTCCAGTGTTGTAAGAATGAATTTGCGCACAAATTCAAACCTTGTGCTAACTCAATACGCAATACCCGTGGTTCACAACTAGGAGAAATCCAACATCCAAACTCTACAAACTTACGCAGACATCATTTCAAAAAATATATAAGCATTCGAGGTAACATAAAATACTCATGTTCCGATGGAAGTCATAAGGAATCCGATACAATAACATAAATTCTGATAGTTTACTACTGGAAAACTGGGATTTCGTAACACATTTGAAGAGCAAGGCTGGCCTATCCGATTAGAAAGCCTTTTGTTTTTCTCTTCGGAGAGATATAGTGAAGCATGAGCTTTTTAACTATGTGTTACGAAATCCCAGTTTTCCAGTAGTAAACTATCAGAATTTATGTTATTGTATCGGATTCCTTATGACTTCCATCGGAACATGAGTATTTTATGTTACCTCGAATGCTTATATATTTTTTGAAATGATGTCTGCGTAAGTTTGTAGAGTTTGGATGTTGGATTTCTCCTAGTTGTGAACCACGGGTATTGCGTATTGAGTTAGCACAAGGTTTGAATTTGTGCGCAAATTCATTCTTACAACACTGGAATCATTAGTAAATCTTCTGGAAGTTTTCATATGAACTGGAGTGACGTGGCTGTGGAAATAGTATTTTATCCTGTTACTGGTAATCAAGCGCAACCCGCTTCTTTCTATTAGGATTTGTTTATATAAAAAAGCGAAGGTCATACAATAACCATTCGATTGCAGCATGCCTTTTTAATTGCCTATTGCTATTTGAGATTGCCAAATGTCGCTGTTCCTTACCACGCCTCGTGCAAATGAAAAAATTATCTCGTCTTACCACTCCTCTCATTAGGCCAAATTCTGGCCTTAACAAATGTAATACCAAAATTTCCCTCCGGCGGGATCAAAATTTGACTTCACTTTATGTGGTCATGCTCCACCCCTAGGGCGTGAAAAGGCACAACAAAAGAAATGTTTGTGCTTCGCTTTACACCAGGGGAGCTCCACCGGTGATCCTGCCACCGGCATGCCACGCGGAACGGAGGAGAACCACGCGTTGTTGATTGATCGAGCCATCGAGGGACGGAGGACACAGAAAACAAAAAACCGCGGTTAGTCTTGCTTGGCAAGGCTAACGCGGTGCATAACAGCGTCGTATGACGGCGCAAGCAGCTACGATGGAGCGGCGGCTACACGACTTGCAGCGGTTCGTGGCGGCCAATCCTGCACGGCAGTGGTTGGCTCGGTACGGAACAATGTCAACAAGATGGCGCAAGTGGTGACCATGTGTCCTTGACTTCGTTGGGTGGTCGGCACTGCTTGTTTGGGTGGCGATGGTGGATCGATTGGTGGTAGGGCGAATACCATGTGCTGAGTTTGAGGAGTTGCGATAGAGTGTTGGCGGTGAAGTGGCTCGTGTCGACGTCCCAATCCGACCGAGTTAAACCTCGGCGGTGGTATGTAGGCTTGATACAGCTACCGGGGGGCGGAGCATCCCTTCTTGCTACCTCGACGACAATTCTTGAAACGAGTCCAGAGCGTGGAGCCGTATGGCGGGGTTGGAGGCCCCCGCACACGAGAGGGAGGCGTGCTGAGTGGCGGGTGTGGAGGTCCCCGTGCACGCGAGTGACGGCGGAAGTGGCGAGGCCCCCGCCCGTTGAGTTGCTTCGGACTCGGTGGTTTCATGCTGTCGAGCGGTTGGTTGGGTGCAGCAGCACGGCGACGGTGGGTCCTGCACAGCGGTGGTTGGTGGTGTCTTCCCCTCCAGCTCCTTTATCGGCGCCGGATTGCTTCAGTGACCCGCAGGTGTGCGGTTGTTGGTGGAAGTCGCGGCTGTGTTTGTCCCCTCTGTCGTTGTGAGTGGTGTGTGGCCGCGTTGATGTCCCAATCCAACCG
>OAMR01000527.1:967203-977366 GCA_900205405.1 Echinochloa crus-galli | reverse complement strand
TTGAAGCTATCAGAGTGGTGAGCCAGTTCTCGGATGTGTTCCCTGACGAGTTGCCAGGTATGCCTCCGGAACGAGATGTTGAATTCATTATTGATCTAAAACCTGGCACTGCACCTATAGCCAAGAGGCCGTATAGGATGGGAGCGAAGGAGCTGGAGCAACTCAAGAAGGAGTTGGACGAATTTTTGGCCAAGGGGTACATTCGTCCGAGTGCTTCGCCATGGGGAGCACCGGTATTGTTCGTCGACAAGAAGTTCTCCCAGTCAGAGTCCCTGTGGGATTGCGGCTACGCTTAGAGAGATGTATTAGTCTTCCGATGTCCATGTATTTCATTTATGCCAAACTCTGATGTAATCGCTACTTTATGTTGAGAATTAAGCATTGTACTCTGATTTTTACCATATTTGTTCGCTATATGTGTCTGTGGACTTCCTGGGCACACATATGGCCACATTCGGATTTTGTGTAAATCCGGGTGTGACAGCCGCAACGCCGGCACGTGGGCCGACACAGCACTGCACGGCAAGATAGCCGTGCCTCGCCGTGCCCGTGCCGTGTCGGAGATCCCACACATCCTTCATCAAACAATTAACCACGTATGCTCTGTCCTATATGTCATACTAGTGTCGAGAAATTAGATGTTACGGTGCGCAAACAAACAACAACTCTTATGACATTTGCATGTAACCTGCCAAACAGCTAAATTATAACATAGAGAATGTGCAGCCAAAGCAAAGCAGCAACGACTCGGTACACGAGGAAAATGTTACGACGATCCGATACAATGTAGCTCAATTTATGGATCCATGAAATCCGATGCTAGCATCACAAACGAAGTACAAAATAGGTTGACAGGTTGGATCTGATCCTGGACGAAAGACGAAATTACAGCCTCCTCCCCCTCCTACCACCCTTCCTTCGCGTGCTGTCAGTTGGGACTGGAGTCACATCCTCTGTATAACAAACACAAGGATATGATCAGTCGGTTAAGCTTTAGTCAAAATCAAAGAAAAAAGGGAAAGTTCTGAGTTTATGAAAGCAAAGTGCAAAACAGTTAGCATTAAGGAAAAATGACCTAAAATCAAATGTAATAAAATGCTCATCATGCTCACCAATGCGTCCAATCTTCATGCCAGAACGCGCAAGAGCCCTAAGAGCAGACTGAGCACCAGGGCCTGGAGTCTTTGTCTTGTTTCCACCGGTGGCACGGAGCTTAATGTGCAGGGCAGTGATTCCAAGCTCCTAACGAGGGCATATGCACAGTAAGTATCGAATGACAGTTCACAAATCGATATTTGAAGTAGTAGCTTGGTACCTTGCATCTCTGTGCAACATCCTGAGCTGCAAGCATGGCTGCGTAAGGGGATGACTCATCACGATCAGCTTTGACCTTCATGCCACCTGCCAAAAAAGATTATGAAACCATGAATGCAAATTTAAAAAAAAATACTCCCTCCATATTGGTCAAGGAAGTCGTTTAGGACAAGGTTTGAGTCAAACTTTGGGAATATAAATCATGAATAACTTTTAAGTTGTTGAGTTTGAAATTGTAAAAGTTATATTAATAGCTTTATTTTGAAAAATACTTTCATAAAAGTATATATGTATCACTTTTAGACAAATATTTTTATAGAAATAAGAAGTCAAAGTTGTGTTTTGAAGACCGTGTCGCTGTCCTAAACGACTTCCTTTGCCAGTATGGAGTAAATGAAGCAAATGAAGTGAAGACAGACAAAATTAGAAGGATAAATGATCGACCCAACAAAGTGTGATTAGATCGTACTGAAACCAGAGTTAATATGAATTGCAAGGCAACCGCATAAAACGACCTTGTCATGTAAAATACGGACTGGCACAGTATAGTGCATACATTATCTATCCATACACCAAATGTGACTAGAAAGCAAAACTGCAAAGCTATTGAAGTAATCAGGTTGCAGAATTGATGAAAGAAACATGGCAGCTATAATCATGTTAACGAAAATATATGCAGCTTTAAGTGCTTAACTAGGTAGTTGATCAAGTACAAGAAACCTATCAGCCAGCTGTAATCATTCTGTTGACCTAGCGAAATACTCTGATCAGCATGTGTACTCATGGAACAATCACTATGTCAACAATAATAAAGAAAAACGTGCACTGCAAATTCCTAAGAAAATTTGCACGAAGATACAAGCACATATCAAATATTATCCAGCTTCATTACAGTAGCAGCATATTTCTCTACGCTACTGTGGGATGGTGCCATTACATATATAAAAAGTCTGACAAAAGTGCAAAGGTAGAGCATTTTCAAAAAAAGGGAGACATTATGATGTTTGCTTCAGTTAAGCCAACTATTTAACCTACTGAAGGGTTGCAAGGGTGAACTCAGAAGAAGAAACAAGATCTGTGATGGCTTTGTTAACATGACAGTAGGTAACATTGGGCAAAGGATACAGCTAGTAGCTTGTCACAGTATGGACCTTTAACTCTGGTTTAAAAGGGGGGAGAGAAGTGGGTGGGTGGGAGATTGTTTGGTTTGGTCTGACATTTCAAACATTATAAGACTATAAGTAGGATAAGACTTAACAACTGTGCAGTTTAGTTGAAAAGTTTTATTTAACTCAACTATACGGGTGAAAAAATTCATGGAATTCTCTTCGAAAACTTGTTCACTTCCTAAACCTAGACATCTCCATTTGACTTGGCAAAGAGGCACAAGAGTGATGAGCTCAGAAGAAGCATTGCAGAAGCAGCGACTACATACTGGCCATACACTACAGGAAACTCGATGCCAGGATGAAGACACCTGGAACTGAAACAGGAAGAGAAGAAGTTCCAGTGAAAAACTCTCTGAAACCTCGTGGTCAATTTTGCATGGCTATGACTCGACACGCTCCCACAAAGCAAAAGGGAGGCGATCTTAAGGGCCATGCATACAAAACAAACACAAAAACTTGGTGACTAAACAGGAACACTGAAACATGTAATATCACAAATTATCATCAGTATCCTGCAGTTATACAATACATAACTCAATGCAACAAAGTATCAGAAGTGTGTAACAAAGAAACATTAGAGTTCCATGGCAATACTAACAAAGGACAATGCTTAGTAAACAGGCCCTAGCATGGTCCTCTTTGAACAGTAGTAAGATAGGCCAACCACCAAGTCACTGGCACACTAACCTCAGTTGAATGGTTTTTCAGATACCAAGAATTTCAACTGTGCTTCACCCAATGCTATAATTACATAATAACCTACGTTATTGTCTTACACGCTATGACTTCAATAAAACATTTCAAGAGAACATAAATTGCATGAGAGCATTCTACAACTTCCAAAGCCAGAACAGCAACACTATTCTAAATGATGACGAACAATGTCCACAACAGAGCATGGACTAGACGCACAGGACAACACAAAGGTCATATACAAGGATCCCACTTCAGTATGTAACAAAGCAGATTCAACAAAAGCTCCCAATACTATAACTAGGCTGGTAATTGTTCACTGGCGTTGCGCATACAACTAACAAAACTAGATCGTGAGCATAACCATACAAACTTTATGACAAGAACCAGCGTTTCAAGGGGGGATTTATTACCAGTGATGCGGACGAGCGTCTCCCTCCCGGACAGATCCGTGATATGCTGCAAGAACGAAAGCAGAAATAACAGAGTCAGTACCGAGTCCCAAAGACCCACCACCAGTGGCAGCACGAAAAGGATGGAAGCTTCTTGGGACACTCACGATGAAGGTGTCGTTGAAGGAGGCGAAGATGTGCGCGACGCCGAAGACGTACTCACCCTCGCGGACGGCGGGGCCGAGCGTCACGTTCTCCTCCTTGGGCTCCCGGGTCTTCTTCCTCCCGGACTGCAGACGCACAAGAAAGACAAGGACGAGATCAGCACAGGGGGCGAGCCAACGGTGAAGGAACAAAGGAACGACAGGAGGGGCGGCGTTACCATGGCTGCGACCGCGTGCTCGCTGCGGCGGCGGGGGCGGCGGCTGGGAGGAGGAGAGAAGGAAGGCTAGGGTTCGGAGAGGGAGACGAGGCGAGTAGCGGTGGAGAAATGTGTAGACATAAATACCCCGCGTGGAGTGGGCCGACAGCTTACGGGCCTTTTGCAGGAGGGAATGGGCTTGGTTAGTTGTAGTTCCTCAATGAGCCGCATAATGGGCCTACCTACTACGTAGCTGGTAACTTCGACGGTCCACTGCGGGGGTTTTTTTTTTCTCGGCTCCTACCGCTCACTCACTTTGGCTCGGCGTCCACACCACACCAGTCCAGCTTGGTTCAGACTTCATAGAGGCTGGGCAACATGGCGACACCATCATCTTAGTCACTGTTAAACTACAACAGTTCTGCAAAAAATTATACACATCTGGATGACATTGTTTTTTTCCACAGTGCCCCCTTCAGTGTTCTTAGTTACTAACATATGAACAACTGATTGCCTAAATGAAGTCTATTTCACGGCCGCCGGATCGCGGCCGATCCCAATAAACCGACTCCCAGCTTGCTTTTTTATAACGGTTATCAATCATGTAGGAGACGACTGTTGATGGATTAAGGTCTGGTCAGGGTTGGGGCCTGACACACGGCAAAACTTTGACATCGGAGTCATCAGGTTAGGCGCAGGTAACATAACATGAACGTCAAGTCCCGATCACAGTAAACTCAAAGAAGCAAACACGGCATCCATCACCCGAATGTTGAATGCGTCAGATGAAACCAGGTTCAAGTTCGATTCACTCACCGCGACAGACAAAGTCACATTTGACATTTGGGGGCCCACTTGCGCCATCTGTCAGAAAGCACTGGAGTCCATCTCGACAGGCAGCATCTCTAGTAGATTAATTCGATGCAGCCATATATCCTAAAATTCCCAGCAAGGGCACACATGAATAAAAATAACCAAATAATTTGGTACAAATGCAGCATATCCTCCTTCCTCCTAGGCAGCTGGAAAGGTTTCACCGGGGTCACCCATCTGGCCATGTATCACAAACACTTTGAGATCAGATGGCAGCAGCACATGGCATTACAATCCAGCAATGCACCTTTTCTTTTGAGAACAAATGCTCTGGTCATTAAGTGTGGAAAATGGGATCATTCAATCATGCAATATACACACAGTCGCATGCAGCGACTGGCAGGTGCTGCAAGCTAATGCCAGAACAACCATGGTGCTACTTGGTACGGTAATATATGACCAAGAAGACAGCAATGAAGGATGCCACCATGGTAGCCATTCTGCGGCTTGATTTCGTCTCGAAAACCTCTCAAGCAAGGATTAGTTGTTGCAAGAAAAAAGTTACAATAGGAAATAGTAGCTCATGTGCGAGTATCAGAATCCTCACCATCTTGAACTTGTCCACCGTTCCAGAATGAAATCCTCTTGAAGAATTCATGTCATTACCCTGAACCGCGGGTTAATGTATCAGAGTTTTATCGACAACATACATGATAACATGTTGCAGTTGCAATTGCAGGAAGAAAAGTAGTACCATTCTGTCCAACATTCGGTTATGATTCTCCACTTCCTCATGAATATCACTGGTCAGCTGGAGTTACTACAGATTCAGAGAAATCACAGTAAAGACCAAAAAAGCTGAACAATGTAGGAAACATCAATAAAATGTGTAGAGCAGAGTAGAACACCTGCTTTGGGAATTCAGATGCATGGTCTTTCCAGACCGGATATTCCTTTCACGGAGGAGGCATGGGCAACTGACGAGGACATCACTCCTATGGATACTCACAGCAATCCTCCATTGATCGTTCAAGGTCCAATCACTAGAGTTCGTGCGCGACAATTGAATTTAGAGGTGAGCTCGTTCCTAAGTACTTCTCTATGTGATTATGAGAATAGATTGCTACCTAATGATTATATTGTAATTAGGAACCATGGAGAGGACCAGAGGATAGTTGGAGAAGGGCTTCAAGGTGGTGAGGACCAGCAAGGGCATGCAAGTCAAGATAGAGGCTCAAATCAATTCGACTTCGAGTCCACCTCGGAGTCCAGGAGCAGTCAGCGCTAAATCGGACGCACATGTCGCATACGGGCTCGGATTTGGACGTTCTTTATATGCTTGTAAAGCTAAGAAGATAATCTTTGCAATGGCACTGGTCTCATATCAAAATTTGTCCGGAGTCATTGGGGAATCGACGAAACAAGTTGACGTCCAGAATCTGTTTCGGCGCTGCGTCGTCGTATTTTGGTCTTTGGGCCGTGTATCGTGTTGAGCCCAATAGGGGCATGTCCAAGGGGGTCAACCATGACCCGAGACTCTTTAAAACAGTAGCAGCCACCCAAGATGGGTTTGGGTTTTGCTTAGATCAATTCTGTCAAGAACAGTGTCGCCGCTCGTCGGTTTGTGAGACCCCAACTTCGTGAGTTTAATCATACATCGGCAATTGTGTTGCAATCTTTCTTGTTCTTGCTTGTGTTCTTCGATTCGCAAGCAAGGATTAGCCTTCTGGGTGAGGTCAATCGTGCAATGCTGGTTGATAACCTGAGGAGACGTGGTGCTGCGATTGCGGGGTTCGGAACGTGTGGTTCGGAAGCCGGATCGATTTGAGTCACGACTCCACCAAATCGAGAGTTATCAGAACCTTTCGGAAGATCGGGAAACCCTAGTTCCCATCAGCAACCATCAATAATATGCCCCTTGACAAGGCTCCAGGACCAAATGGTTTCACAGGCGTTTCTATAAGTCATGTTGGAGTATCATTAAGGGGGATATTATGGCTGCTGTCTTAGCCATTTTCCGTGGTCATGTCTTCAAGTTCAAGTTACTGAACACTGCCTTCATCACTCTCCTCCCAAAAAAGCTGGATGCTGCCCAAGTTAAGGATTATCACCCTATAAGCTTAAAGTTTTGCCAAGTTAGTCACTAAGCTCATGGCAAACAGACTCGCCCCACTCCTGCCCAATCTGGTTTCTACAAACCAAAGTGCTTTTGTTAGAGGAAGAAACATTCATGACAACTTCATTTTTGTACGGCAGATGGTGAAAGTGCTGCACAGAAAAAAGGACACATTTACTCCTCAAATTGGATATATCAAAGGCTTTTGATTCTGTATCTTGGTCGTTCCTTCTGGAAGTCCTGCAACACTTGGGCTTCGGTCAGCGGTGGCGTGATCTTTTGTGCATGATTCTATACACAGCCTCTACCCAAGTTTTACTGAATGGAGTGAAAGGGTCTCTAGCCTAGTGGTTAGAGCACCTGAGTAGCACAGAGCACACCTAGGTTTGACTCCCTGTGGGAGCGAATTAACTGGGTTTGAAATAAAAAAATAGGTAGGGGCATCCCCTGCTGACTTCGGTCAAAATAAAGTTTTATTGAATGGAGAAACAGGTGATACAATTTTACATCACCATGGCCTCTGACATGGAGACCCCTTGTCACCAATGCTTTTCATCCATGTGATGGATGTTCTGAATTCTATGGTTCAATTTGCCACGAGGGAACAATTACTGCAGCCGCTAGCAATCTCACAAGCGAAGCACAGGGTCTCTTTCTACGCTGATGACGCAATACTGTTATTAAGACCATCAGTTGATGATTTGCAGGTCACCAAGAGTATCCTGGACCTCTTTGGGCATGCCTCCGGACTCAAGACCAATCCGGTAAAGAGTTCGGCTGTCCCCATCCACTGTTCGGAGGAAGACATACAACATATTTCTTATATTCTGACCTGTGCTGTCAAGAGTTTCCCTTGCACATATCTTGACCTTCCCCTAACAATTCACAAACCTACTAAGGAAGTGCTACTACCAATGATTGATAAGGTTGTTGATGAGGACATCACCGCCAACGATACAGCCACACCATCTTCTCCTATCATTGCCGGTCCTATTACCCGTGCTCGTGCTAGACAACTTAATCATCAGGTGAGTTCACTCCTGAGTTCATGTTCATCATATTTAGACTGTGGAGACCCGTGCACTCTTGTTTTGCTTAGGAATCATGGAGAGGATCGTGAACGAAAAGGATTCACGCGGGTTGGATTCGGACTGCAGAAAAACATCAAATTGTGATGGACACCACGGAGCATGACCCCAGCACCCCTGTGGTCATCCTCCCTTGTCTTATACCCCTTAGCCGCCGCCGAGAACACTTGGGTTTTGTTTAGATCAAGTTTAGCCATTGCTACTTGCTTGTAAGCGCGCGTGCTGGTCTAGCCGCCCGTCTTCGAGTCTTCAGAACCCTACTTCGTTTGTGATTGAGTTTGAGATTGAACACTTCATTCCCATCTAGTAATTTCAGTACTTGTTTGATACTTGTTCTTGCTAGTTCTTCGATTGCTTGCAGGACAGGACCGGGTGACGTGCTTCCACAAGATCACGGCATCCATAGGAGGTGGTGTATCGGTTGCTAAGGCGCGGTCTTTAGAAGGCTATAGTCAACCGCTGGAGTTGGTGTATCGGTTGCTAAGGCGCAGTCTTTGGAAGGCTGTAGTCGGGCTGTCAATGTTGTCTCCTCCAATCGAGTTATCCCCCACGCCTCTCATCGAAAGATCGGGCATAAACCCTAGCGGGTACCCATCAGTTGGTAATTAGAGCAAGGTTGTTCGGTGAGAGATTCCAATCCTTTCCCTATTTTTTTTCCTACAGTACACAAAAGCCAAAAAAATTAGTAGATTAGTTTACCGTGATCCTATAAACCCTTTGAGCCTTGCTAGTACTGCTTAGTTAGGGCTTGTTGAGTTTTCGGTTGCATCGGTCGTGTCGAGTTGCTGGTCTTAGTTCTGGTCGTTTAGAGTTTCGAGTTCTTGTCACGTTTCGGTCACGGCTGTACGCTACCTATTGGTTCCTGTGTTGGGCGAATATGAGTACTCATTGGTGATCCAGTCCGACCAGGAATCGGCTAACTGCAAGAAAAGGAAGATGAAACCGAACCCCCACATCGAGTTGCAATCGATTTCGAAGTCCAAGTTGCTTACTGCTTCGTGTTACCTTAACGTGCAGCTGTTGCTTTGTGCTTATATATTGACGTGTTCCGGGAAGACAACAGTACTTCATATTCATACTCGACCTCTCCAAGACTGTGCATAAAATAGATCAGTTTGCCTCACTCGACCTCTTTTTTTACCGGAATACCCCTATACTTTCTGAAAAAGTTTATGTGGTGATTGGCTGTTTGGGATCCTCTTTGTTCATATATTCAGTTTTGAGGACCCGTGACAAAAAAAAGAAAAAAAAATAGCAAAAGAAAAAGAAGAAAGAAAGGGGCTGATCATTGTGATTGGTTTTCGGTGGTGCGTTGTATTAGGGATAGGTTCCTAGACATGCCAGAAGATGTTCTACCAAAGGGATTTGCAAGATATTCAACGAGTGAGTAGATCGGGCGATGGAAAGATTTGAATACCTTGAGGGCCTTGAACTCGTGAGAGAAAAGAGATATGAGTCCAATGCAGTTGGGAATCCAATCTAGCAGCCTTGGGGCACTCCAAATCCAACGAGAAAACAACTTTTCTTTGGTTGAATCTTCAAATCGCCATGGGGGCGGTCTCTCACGGTGAAGAACAGGAGAGAGAGATTGAAAGTGCATCTAGGCACTTATATGTTTTGGTGATTGTGCATGACCCGTTTCAAAGCATCCCAAGTTTGTGGCATGTTATTATGATGTTTCTTGCCATGTTCTATCCACCAAACAGAAGCAAAATCTGTAAACATCCTAATAACATGCCACAAACCTGGGATGCTTTGAAACGGGTCATGCGGGCTAGATTTGTTCCTTCCTATTATGCACGTGATCTATTACATAAGTTACAGCAATTGAGACAGGGTGCTAAAAGTGTAGAAGAATATTATCAAGAATTACAATTGGGTATGTTGCGTTGTCAAATAGAGGAGGGGGAGGAGCCTGCTATTGCTAGATTTGTGGGAGGGCTAAATAGAGAAATTCGGGACATTGTTGAATATAAAGATTATAACAGCATAACAAAGTGTTTTCATATTGCTTGTAAAGCTCAGAGAGAAGTGCAGGGACGACGTGCAGGTGCAAGGTCTAATGTTTCTGCAGGAAAATCAGCACCATGGCAGCAGCGCACGACTACTTCCTTGACCGGGCGTGCACCTACCCCAACTCCGTCGCCTCGTTCTGCACCGCCACCTTCCTCCAGCGACAAGACACGTGTTGTTCCCACAAATTCAGCAACAAAATCT